>CM077247.1:30864181-31101681 GCA_039654775.1 Spinibarbus caldwelli | reverse complement strand
TGTAAATGTAAGTGTAATGTAATGTAATGTAATGTAAATGTAAATGTAATGTAATGTAATGTAAATGTAAATGTAAATGTAATGTAATGTAATGTAGTGTAAATGTAAATGTAATGTAAATATAATGTAATGTAGTGTAATGTAAATGTACATGTAATGTAATGTAATGTAAATGTAAATGTAATGTAATGTAATGTAATGTAGTGTAAATGTAATGTAAATGTAAATGTAATGTAGTGTAATAGGATCCTTCTGTTGGTGTTTTATACAGGATCTGCAGCCATAAATTCAGTTATTAATCTGACTCTTTGAATTCTAATCTCTGGAGAAGTTCATATATATATAACCCAAACACGTACTGTAAATACAGACGCTGTTCTACATCGCGTTTATCTTCTTTTATAAATCTGCATTTATTCCAGATATTTACTGTAAAAACCCCAGAGCGAAGTTAACTGAGTCAAATGGGTTCATTTCACTTAAATATTACTAAGTTCATTGTACTTAATAGAAAGACTTTGTGTAAGGATAATAAATGTCGAAATGTAGTGTTATATTTGTGTTTTTGATGAACTATATTTGTGTGTTTTGAAGTTATTAGTGTTTAATGTGTTGTTGGAAACATATTCTCTGTGTCATGCACGATCATAAAACAAACAAACCAAAATAAACAAATAAATAAATAGTTTTTTTAGGTCTTTCTGAGTTAATGACTTATAACGGAATGATGTTTGATCAGTAATGCACACAGTAATGCTCATTTATTGTATAAACACCTTTTTTGATTGAATTGAATCTGTTTCAGTTCAAATGAACATTAGCTCATGAACATACTAAATGTAACTTGTTTATCGTTGAAATATTAAAAAGACACACAGATATTGCTTGTCATATGTGTGTGTGAGAGTATATATATAAATTTCAAAGAAAACAGGAGAGGAAATAATAAAGTGATCGTAAATAAATAAACGCGCGTCACAGCGCTGCGGAAGAAGACGTCATGCGCGTGACGTCAGCGGCGGAAGGGCTCGAGAGCCGATGTTTGCTCTGATCATATTAAACACCTGAAACAGATCATATTAAACACCTGAAACAGATCATACAGCAGGTATGTGTCACATATACAGACTAAACTGACGCTTAATGATCGTTTAAGGCGTTCAGAGAGCAGTTATCAGGCAGGCTAGCGCGTGAAGCGGTCCTGAGCTAGCCGAGGCTGAGGGCTAATCGCTGCTATTATTAGATCCGAGCTGCTAAAATAACGAATAAACGAAAAAAAATATATATAATTATATATTTATATTATATATATATATATTGGTTCTCGTTATATTCCGACTAAATGAACGACATAGGTCATTGATTCTTCAACAGATAATATAGTGATTAGCTTTAAGAGTTGATTCGAGCTGCTGTGAATGAGTTTAGCCTGCTGTCTGTTTACATGCAGCACACAAACACTAATGCACTCTCATTATTAGCATTATTACAGAATAAAGATAGGAATACGTGTGTGTGTGTGTGTGTGTGTGTGTGTGTGTGTGTGTGTGTATATATATATATATATATATATATATATATATATATATATATAATAAAGGGTATATATCCCGTTGGGCTGCTGTTTAATTCCACCATTTAAATGTATTAAATAGCAGCAGGTTTTTAGTTTTCCAGTTGTTTCATTTTCATTTACTATCTTTAACAATGTGTGTAATAGATAGCTACTTTCCAGATGCAAACAGGGATAAATAATGTTTGCTGCTATTAATAGAGTCCTTTTTGTTTAACGGCGAAAATCACAGAAGGTCAGTGTCATAAAGAACAAGAAGTCTGATCTAATGATCATTTTTCAACATTACAGGCTGATTTCAGGATTGGAGAGAATGAAACTCTATTTACTAACCACTCTAGATACCATGTATTCAAATCACACGTGCTTTAACACCTTTTTACCATAGTTAAAGGAATCTTGTTCGGTGGACAGGCAGTGATTTGTTTGTCATACGGTGGTCATTCAGCTTCCAGATGTCTGAGGACGTCTACGAGAAGTTCCTGGCTCCAGAAGAGCCGTTTCCGCTGCTGTCTCAGAGAGGGAACGGCAGTGAAGACGCCACGCTGGACGCCAGTGACTTCGGCTGTCAGCTGTCCTCGTGTCACCGGACAGACCCCTTACACCGCTTCCACAGCAGCAGGTCAGTCATTACCCGCGGTCTGCACAGAGGATGGGTTACACTGAATTACAGGAATAACCAGCACTGCACACTTCAGATCTGTCTCCCGTATCTGACACATCCGTTTCTGGGTTTAAAGTCTGTATTAATGAACTGCTGAGTGTGTGTTTGATTAGGAAGCGTTTCTCAATCTGACGGCTGTGTGCTAGTAAGGCTGCATATCTCAGCTGCCGTGTCAAGAGCGTCTCAATCTGAAGGATCCTTCATTTCGTCCTTCATCCGGCTCATTTTGAAGCATGTATCTAGTGTATCCCTGGCTTCCTCTGATCACCCACAATCCTTTGCACACATTCCAATTCATGAAAAATCTATTGATGCAAGAATGATCAATACCCAATTTCATTGTTATGCATAATGAAATGATTCTGAGATGAAGGCATTTGATTTTGGGTCAGTGACAAAAAGCGGTTGGCAAGAAAAATATTTTAAAAACTTGTTTTTAAAGCATGCATCAGGTATTTTAAAATGTACACAGCATGTTAATGTTAATTTTATGTAATTAAAAATAACATTTCTACCATTTTTTACAAAATTTAAGACTGAATGTACATGAAAATGTCAAACGGTGAAACCACCAAAGAATGAGAAATATTAAATATTTTATCCATCTAAATGGCATGTAAGCTTACTCATAGAAATTTTAAAATGTCACACGAAAATATATTTTATTAAAGTTATCTCTAAATGTAAATTTTAATGTGTTTTTGCAATATTTGGCAGGACATATGACACACCTCTGTTTTCTAAATAATCTTTGATAAATTATGTAAACAATGTTAAAAACCATATCCTTATACTAAACTAGATGATTACATTTTATTCCACATTCATTTTCCTGTATATAATTATATTTTTATGAAAAATACTGGTTACGCCAATTGACAAAAAAAAAAAAAAACAGTTACACCACCTGACCATGTTGCTTCTACAGCCAAAGTCCATTGTTTGTTGAAGAAACTGACACTGAAAATCAAGCATGACTGTCAACAAGTTCAGCTCAAGTGCTTTTTTTCCAATGAAAGTGCTTTTTTTTTTTTTGTTTTTTTTTTTCAAAAATAAAAAATAATCTAGCAACACGAAATGATCATAGTGATGAAAAGTGAACTCATGTCTCATATTGTAATTACAGTTAAGAAACAATATCTGACAAGAAATCATCAGAGTGATGAACAGTGAACTCCTCTCGTATTGTAATTTTAATTTTTGTATTGTATTGTGGCATCTATTGGGGAAAAAGGGGCTCATATCATATTAATTATAAAATATCAGAAATTTAATGAATTGTATTTTACAGATGTAAATTGTAATCTTTGTAATCTAAACATTTTTTATCAGTGAATTTACGTTCAAATGTAGACACCCACTTCCTTCTGCTACATTATTAGATCATTTATGTATATATTACATTATATTATATGATTCTATATGTGACCCAGGACTACAAAACCGGTCATAAGGGTCAATTTTTCGAAATTGAGATTTATACATCATTTGAAAGGTGAATAAATAATATTTCCATTGATGTATGGTTTGTTAATATTTGGCTGAGATACAACTATTTGAAAATCTGGAATCTGAGGGTGCAAAAAAAATCTAAATATTGAGAAAATCACCTTTAAAGTTGTCCAAATGAAGTTCTTAGCAATGCATATTACTAATCAAAAATTAAGTTTTGATATATTTACGGTAGGAAATTTACAAAATATCTTCATGGAACATGATCTTTACTTAATATCCTAATGATTTTTGGCATAAAAGAAAAAATGGATAATTTTAACCCATACAATGTATTTTTGGCTATTGCTACAAATATACCTGTGCTACTTATGACTGCTTTTGTGCTCCAGGGTCACATATATTGCTTAAAGGGATAGTTCACCCCCCCCAAATTTTATTAAACCATATGGACACAAAAAAAAAGTAGCGTCATGTCATTGACCCTTTTTCATTTGTTTTGTAAATGAATCACATAATGCTAAACTGTCTGTATTGTAAATCTCTGGGAAACTGGAGAGAGTTGTATTGTATTAACAAAAGCTTATATAAAGGTAATATAAAGATGATTAATATAAAGTATTTTCCCACAATTGGGGCATAACATTTATAACGTAGCCATGTGGACTTTAATGTCAGAAAAAGAAAGAAGAATTTATGGCATAAGAACAACACTGTAAATGACTTGATTTTCATTTCTGGGTGAACTGCCCCTTTAATCTTGCAGCAGACGAATCTGTATTGTCTCCTGCCTCTCAGGGTCAGAACAAGAATGTCTTTGTTTGTCTCTCTGAGACTGACACTGAGGGTTTTCTGTATCTGTCATTACCTCCAAACTCAAGCCTGCCTGAGCAGAGAGTTTGTTGAAATGATACTTTTATCCTTTTCAGATGAGGAGGAGATTTCAGTTTGGTGATTGTCTGTTAACACACATCCTTCTTTCTTCATGTGGAACTCATAACAATGCTTTTAAGTTTGGCCTATGCATTATTCACTTCCCAAACCACTACCAGAACACCTTTGGCAATGTTCTTAATGCCTAGAGTCCAGACTAGATGGTAGACGGTTGAGATATCGTGTATGCGTTCATTTATATGTATTTGTGTGAACTGTTGCACTAAAATATCTGTAAAGTAAGAATGCTTATGTCTCTAAATAAGTATAGAATGGATGTTCAATTTACAAAATGTGTCAAATTCATGTTATTTCCATTTTGCATATAGGCTTGTCAACAGAAAAGAAACATGAACAGTGTGTAACAAATCTGAAAATTTTTTATTTATTATTATTATTATTATTTTTTTTTTGTGTACCCCAAAACAAGAATTTAAAAATAAAGTATTATGCTTGAGCTTGTTTATATAGTGACCACCTTCAAGGCTTAAAAAGTATCATAAAATGATCTGCATAACACTAAATGCATCTTCTATAAACATATAAAGCATGCATGTAGTGAGCTGAATATCTCTGGTTGTCAGCTGGAGTCACTGGAAGATCTTGGAGATGCTGACCGCACCATGTCTGTCTGTCTGTCTGTCTGTCTGTCTGTCTGTCTGTCTGTCTGTCTGTGTCTGTCTGTGGGTAGTTGACATATCAATGTGTGCTATGGTGTGACAGAAAAATGTAAAAAAAATAAAAACTAACACTGAAGATAAACCTCTCTCATGCTATTTGTAACTCTAAGAATGAAGATACATTTTTCTCATGTTATTTGTATGTTGTTTGTTTTTCTACATTTTTGCTGTGTCACACCATAGAACACAGTCCAATTTTTATTTGTCAACTACCCCATTCAGATTCTTGCACTGTTAGCCGTGTGCTTTTACAGTGCTGTGTGAAGTATTAAGCATTAAGATCCTCCTCCTCTGTCTCTTTCTGTTAAATGCTGTATTCTTACATTTTTGGATGTCATTTTTTAGAACTGTCTACTGCTCGAATAAATTGTGCAAATGAAAAGACCCTTTGTAGTTGGCACACTGTTGCAAAGTCACTGAAAACTTGGTTGAGATGATCTCTTCTCTTTACCTGTATTTTCAGTTGGTTTAATTGCTGAACATGAGTAATTCTCCTATGTGTGTGGGTACCCCTCATTTTATTTTTTAGCAATGTTTTTATTTTTGTGTTTTTAATAACTTTATTTTGTGTCAAAGCATGGTGTGTATATGTATTTGATATACATGTACATTTCCCTTTGGTTGTTAGAAATGCTTTGTGATATTTTGTTGTTTTCTTCTTTTAATAAATGTTTTCAGGTGGAACCTGACGTCGTGCGGCACCAGCGTGGCCAGCTCGGACTGCAGCGAGGAGCTCTTCTCCTCCGTGTCTGTGTGCGATCAGGACGACTGCTACTCTCTGCTGGACGAGCAGGAGCTGTTCCCCGAGGGCAGCGTCTGCAGCGACGTGTCCTCCTCCATCAGCACGTACTGGGACTGGTCCGACAGCGAGTTCGAGTGGCAGGTCAGCTCATATCTCTGTGGATAGCACTCTAACCAATCTTCCCTCTCATCTTTTTTCTTGCTGAGCAAAACTTTTCTCTATTGGGCGGACATTTCGGCCACCTAAGCAAAAATATTCTTTATACCAGACCTGTATGGCGCATACACATAAGTGCATAACATTTTAACTTTATTAAAGCAATAAGCCGCAAGACGCCGTGGTTTACAGTGAATTTATAACAGCTAAGGGGCGTTGTTAAGGCCCCTTCACACCAAGCACGATAACTATAAAGATAACGATAAAGATATAGTTCTAAAAATCATTCTCAATATTAAAGAATAGCAGAGTCCACACCACAGCTGTAACGATAAAGGCACAGAGAAACAATATCGCTGGAATCACTTTCAGAACGATTTTTTCTAGCTGATGAATAATAAAAACATTGACACCCAATCAGAATCCATCCTACTGTCACGAGCTCGAGAATTTAAAGCGGCAGACGAGTGTGCAGTTAGAATAAACAGACGATCGTGTGGACGCTAATATAGTTATCTTTATAGTTATCGTTCTTGGTGTGAACAGGCTTTAGGCACGATGTGGAGCAGAGTGCCTAAAACCCCCTTAGCTGTTATAAATTCACTGTAAATCACGGCTTCACGGCGATTATTGCTTTTATAAAACGGTTATTCCACATATGTAGCAAGGTTTCACAAAATAAAACAAAGCAAATAAAAAGTAATGATATTAATGAAAACATTATTCTTCCGCCAAACAAACGGTTGTGTTTTCAACAAAGTGGTTGCCGAACAACACACAGACGTAAACAAAGGTGTAGGTTTGTAGAGTAATTTACAACAGCTTCGAGCGCGGCGCAACCAATCAGAATCAATGACCGGAACTATCCGTTTTATAGAAGGTTTCATCGGGCATACGCGCCTGGCCCTAAGTTAAAGTGATAGCTCACCCAAAAATGAAAATTTGATGTTTATCTGCTTACCCCCAGGGCATCCAAGATGTAGGTGACTTTGTTTCTTCAGGAGAACACAAACGAAGATTTTTAACTCAAACCGTTGCAGTCTGTCAGTCATACAATGCCAGTCAATGGGCACACAATCTTTGAGAGAAAAAAAAAAAACATGCACAGACAAATCCAAATTAAACCTTGCTGCTCGTGACGATACATTTATGTCCTAAGACACGAAACGATCGGTTTGTGCGAGAAACTGAACAGTATTTATATCATTTTTTTTTTTTTACCTCTGATACACCACAATATCCAACTGTTCTGAGTGTGTTCACAGCAGCCGGCGCATGACGTGTGTATGTGCTCTGGTGTAGTATACGTAAGCGCCGGAAGCGATCTGTCGGTCTGAGCCTGATCACTTGAAGTTATAGTTGCTTGCTCGTTAGTAAGTTTATGGGTGTGTTGATATCCAGCTGAAGAGCAAGCAACTATAACTTCAAGTGATCAGGCTCAGACCGACAGATCGCTTCTGGCGATCTGAAGGAAGACTGTCTTTAGGAAAATTTTCTATGTAATTTTCATTTCATCTTACATGTAATGTCTGATAAAGCAGTGTTTGTGAGCTCAGCGCTGCTTTGTGTACAGCGTTACCGGGGAAACCTCTATTTCTCCCGCTTTAAAGCACCTCCTGCTGGCAGAGAATGAATTTGCATTTTCAATAAACCCGTCTGATTTACGCAGCAAACATATTTTGCTTATTATCAATTCTAAAGGGACTTGGCTGTTATTATTAATTATACAGGTGCTGGTCATATAATTAGAATATCATCAAAAAGTTGATTTATTTCACTAATTCCATTCAAAAAGTGAAACTTGTATATTATATTCATTCATTACACACAGACTGATATTTCAAATGTTTATTTCTTTTAATTTTGATGATTATAACTGACAACTAAGGAAAATCCCAAATTCAGTATCTCAGAAAATTTGAATATTAAGACCAATACAAAGAAAGGATTTTTAGAAATCTTGGCCAACTGAAAAGTATGAACATGAAAAGTATGAGCATGTACAGCACTCAATACTTAGTTGGGGCTCCTTTTGCCTGAATTACTGCAGCAATGCGGCGTGGCATGGAGTCGATCAGTCTGTGGCACTGCTCAGGTGTTATGAGAGCCCAGGTTGCTCTGATAGTGGCCTTCAGCTCTTATGCATTGTTGGGTCTGGCATATCGCATCTTCCGCGTCACAATACCCCATAGATTTTCTATGGGGTTAAGGTCAGGCGAGTTTGCTGGCCAATTAAGAACAGGGACACCATGGTCCTTAAACCAGATACTGGTTGCTTTGGCACTGTGTACAGGTGCCAAGTCCTGTTGGAAAATAAAATCTGCATCTCCATAAAGTTGGTCAGCAGCAGGAAGCATGAAGTGCTCTAAAACTTCCTGGTATACGGCTGCGTTGACCTTGGACCTCAGAAAACACAGTGGACCAACACCAGCAGATGACATGGCACCCCAAACCATCACTGACTGTGGAAACTTTACACTGGACCTCAAGCAACGTGGATTGTGTGCCTCTCCTCTCTTCCTCCAGACTCTGGGACCCTGATTTCCAAAGGAAATGCAAAATTTACTTTCATCAGAGAACATAAGTTTGGACCACTCAGCAGCAGTCCAGTCCTTTTTGTCTTTAGCCCAGGCGAGACACTTCTGACGCTGTCTGTTGTTCAAGAGTGGCTTGACACAAGGAATGCGACAGCTGAAACCCATGTCTTGCATACGTCTGTGCGTAGTGGTTCTTGAAGCACTGACTCCAGCTGCAGTCCACTCTTTGTGAATCTACCCCACATTTTTGAATGGGTTTTGTTTCACAATCCTCTCCAGGGTGCGGTTATCCCTATTGCTTGTACACTTTTTTTCTACCACATCTTTTCCTTCCCTTCGCCTCTCTATTAATGTGCTTGGACACAGAGCTCTGTGAACAGCCAGCCTCTTTTGCAATGACCTTTTGTGTCTTGCCCTCCTTGTGCAACGTGTCAATGGTTGTCTTTTGGACAACTGTCAAGTCAGCAGTCTTCCCCATGATTATGTAGCCTACAGAACTAGACTGAGAGACCATTTAAAGGCCTTTGCAGGTGTTTTGAGTTAATTAGCTGATTAGAGTGTGGCACCAGGTGTCTTCAATATTGAACCTTTTCACAATATTCTAATTTTCTGAGATACTGAATTTGAGATTTTCCTTAGTTGTCAGTTATAATCATCAAAATTAAAAGAAATAAACATTTGAAATATATCAGTCTGTGTGTAATGAATGAATATAATATACAAGTTTCACTTTTTGAATGGAATTAGTGAAATAAATCAACTTTTTGATGATATTCTAATTATATGACCAGCACCTGTATTTGGATGTCTACCAGAAGTTAAGTTAGGGCCACAAAAGCACGCATGCGCAGCAACGTTTGTTTATGTTGTTGCTGTTGAAACCATCTATTAATTTCATTTGACCCTTGATGTAACTAAATGATGCACATTTTTGGTTACTTGAGAAAACATTTTTGCAGTGCTCTGTTACCAAGAAATTTTATTAAAAATCATTTGTAAAAAAAACAAACAAAAAAAAACTCACAAACAGTTCAATTCTTTATAATAATATAATATAAAATGAATATGAAAAAAATGAAGCAGATATTGGTCAAATTCTCTTTTTGAGGTCAATTATCTGTTAGCTTTGTAATATAATATAAAAACAAGCTGAAGCATTTAAACTGAGATCTGTAAGCTAAATTAAAAAAAAAGTGAATATGTGAATTCTTATATAGCTATCTAAACATCCCTATGAAGTACAGTTTGCACACTACACCTGAGTGTGCTCATCATCCGCTATGTCTAGCACTTACTTAAGCCACTCTTCTTTAAAACATGATGACATTTTATTTCACACGTCATCACGTTTGTGTTGGCTCTCGTGTTGAGCTATTTCGTCTGGAAATATTGGATTCCTCCAGCGACTCAGAGTTATATTTGCTAACGCCAGCTCTGGGTCACTGTGTGTTTGCAGTTACCCGGCAGTGATATAGCCAGCGGCAGCGATGTGCTGTCAGACATCATTCCCAGCGTGCCCAGCTCACCCTGCCTCACGTCTAAAAGAAAAAACAAACCGCACCGAAACCTGGACGAGCTGCCCTGGAGTGCCATGACCAACGATGAGCAGGTCTGAAACCTTCTGTCACTTCATTCAAACTTTGACAGTTTTATGGTGATAATGAAATTTGTAATGAAAAATGTTTACAGATTTTTACAATCGCTAGGGCACATTTCTCAATACTAAAGTCACTTTTTCAAAACTCTTCACACAGTTCTCCTAATCATCTTTCAACTTGACACAGCAGTTCATTTCACATTCAAAATGCACTAAAACTACCAAAAACACTTCATTAATGTCTCAAATCAACTCATTCTTCCATAACTCTAGCAAAGGTTTTCACCAAACACTTTATCACTCATAACACAACAACCTAAAAAACACTAAAAACAGGCATTATTATACAGTGTTTGCTTTTGTAAAATTTCTTTACAAAACAAGAATGTTACTCTCTACTGTTTATAATTCACTGCAGTATATGTTACATGCTCCATTTTTACATTACAGTACAAAAATATTCCTAAGTTTCCCGCTTTTGTACAGATGGTAATGAAAGTGAAAGACTAACACTTGTGAAGATGTTCAGCTACATGCAACTGCTTTGATAGTATTTGATTTTTTTTTTTTTTTTACATTCAGAATATTTTTCTATATGATATTACTGTAGAAATGTTGCACATTTCTATCTTGTTCATTTTTGTACTGTGCTAGATTAAGTTTAACAGTTTTGAAAACAGTATTTAAACTTGTGCAAATTGGCTTGTATAGTACATAAAGTTTTGGTGGAGTTTGTGTCGAAGTAATAAAAGAATTGATGTAATTTGACAGATGTGGTCAGTGAATGCAGTTTGTGCCAAAGCAATGATAAATGGTCCACAGTTTAGCCCACAGACTGATGTTGTGCTTGCTGTGTGAAGAGTTTTGGAAAAGCAACCTAAGTATTGAAGAATGTGTCCTAGCGATCGTAAAAAACTGTAATTAGACACAACTAGGAAAGAAAGGAAGCAGTCTCACTGCGTTTACTTGTGGTGTTCTGTTTCTTTGCTGTGGAGTTTCTTTTATTGTCTGTGTGAGCTCACTTTGATGATTTTCGTTTTTCAGGTGGAATATATTGAATATCTGAGTCGAAAAGTGAGCACAGAGATGGGACTTCGGGAGCAGCTTGATATCATAAAAATAATCGACCCGAGCGCACAGATTCTGCCGACAGACAGCGAGTTCATCATTGAACTAAACTGTCTCACAGATGAAAAACTCAAACAGGTAATGAATTACACTCACCTTTCTGAAGAAGTCACCTTGTTATTAAGGCCACTCAACATCCACTGCAAACAAACAGCACTCATCCATCCACAGTGTTGTAGGGCTGTCAAAATGGCTGAAAAACTAAATTAGAATTTTGCACTTAAATATTCAAATTATATTCAAATTTAAAAGGCATAAATTCAGTTAGGGTGAAAAAAGATTTTGGCCACGAGGGTGCATCGAGCAAAGTATTACTAATGCATGTTTATTATAGCAATAAAATAACACGACTATCTGTGAAAAAGTGCATAATGTTTATGAACCAAATATAATTAAGTTGCTTAAAAAATTAGAAACAAAACAGCATCATGTATGTATGCATAGTTTAATACAAAGGGACGAAAGCCAATCACACAGAGTACTTTTTTAATTTAAAAACACAAGATGCAGTGGGATGAAAAAAGTTTTGAGATGTTTTTTAAAAGTTGAATTTGCATTAATTTTACATGGTTTTCTAAACGTGGCTCTCTTGTGCGAGACGCGAGTTCAACGGTGATGAATGTTCCTTTAGAAAATGCGCAAAATATGCATTCTTTGTGAACGGTTTCAGTTTTGACATAAGATCTTCTCTTGATGTTCTCTTTTTCTGCAATATTTTTAATGAACAACGCAGCAGCGCCTCATCTAGTGGGTTCAGCTGGATAGGCTAACAAAAACATTAAAAAGCAACAACACTTACATCGTCATTTCGTGCACCACTGATAAGGCTGCCTGAAGCACACCTAAAATTCAAATGCAATGTTTTTGCTTTCGAATGTGGATTTTTATTTTAAATTTGATGAATATTCGAAATTTGAATTTTTATTTGACAGCCCTACAGTGTCGCCACGTCTGCTGTTTGTAATACGCTACCCAATTTTTAAAATCTAAACATATTTTAAACCACAAGGCATAATACACTGTAAGAGGTTAACAGAGAAGAACTGGGTTTCATACTGAGGATCGCTCTGAACACAAAACAAACTCAAAAAAGAAACATAAAATATCAAACATGTGGAATCAGACTCTCTGCCCATCATGTGATTTTCTGTGAATTGGGCATAGGTCATGTAGAGTTTTCCAGTGATTGTCTCTCACAGCTGGATCAGATTGATATGATGCCTGCTGTTACTCTGATCAGATCGATATGATGTCCGCCGTTACTCTGATCATATGTTACTCTGATCAGATTGATATGATGTCTGCTGTTACTCTGATCAGATCGATATGATGCCCGCTGTTACTCTGATCAGATTGATATGATGCCTGCTGTTACTCTGATCAGATCGATATGATGTCCGCTGTTACTCTGATAAGATTGTTACTCTGATCAGATTGATATGATGTCCGCTGTTACTCTGATCAGATTGATATGATGCCTGCTGTTACTCTGATCAGATCGATATGATGTCCGCCATTACTCTGATCAGATTGTTACTCTGATCAGATTGATATGATGTCCGCTGTTACTCTGATCAGATTGTTACTCTGATCAGATCGATATGATGTCCGCTGTTACTCTGATCAGATTGATATGATGTCCGCTGTTACTCTGGTCAAATTGATACGATGTCCGCTGTTACTCTGATCAGATTGATATGATGCCTGCTGTTACTCCGATCAGATTGTTACTCTGATCAGATCGATATGATGTCCGCTGTTACTCTGATCAGATTGATATAACATCTGCTGTTACTCTGATCAGATTGTTACTCTGATCAGATGGATATGATGTCCGCTGTTACTCTGGTCAGATTGATACGATGTCCGCTGTTACTCTGATCAGATTGATATGATGTCCGCTGTTACTCTGATCAGATCGATATGATGTCCGCCATTACTCTGATCAGATTGTTACTCTGATCAGATTCATATGATGTCCGCTGTTACTCTGATCAGATCGATATGATGCCTGCTGTTACTCTCATCAAATCGATATGATGCCTGCTGTTACTTAGATCAGATCGATATGATGTCTGCCATTACTCTGATCAGATTGTTACTCTGATCAGATTGATATGATGTCCGCTGTTACTCTGATCAGATTGATATGATGCCTGCTGTTACTCTGATCAGATCGATATGATGTCCGCTGTTACTCTGATCAGACTGATATGATGTCCGCTGTTACTCTGATCAGACTGATACGATGTTCGCTGTTACTCTCATCAAATCGATATGATGCCTGCTGTTACTCTGATCAGATCGATATGATGTCCGCTGTTACTCTGATCAGATCGATATGATGCCCGCTGTTACTCTGATCAGATTGATATGATGCCTGCTGTTACTCTGATCAGATTGATATGATGCCTGCTGTTACTCTGATCAGATCGATATGATGTCCGCTGTTACTCTGATCAGATTGATATGATGTCCGCTGTTACTCTGATCAGATTGAAATGACATCCGCTGTTACTCTGATCAGATTTTTACTCTGATCAGATTCATATGATGTCCGCTGTTACTCTGATCAGATCGATATGATGCCTGCTGTTACTCTGATCAGATTGATACTCTGATCAGATTGATATGATGTCCGCTGTTACTCTGATCAGATCGATATGATGCCTGCTGTTACTCTGATCAGACTGATATGATGCCTGCTGTTACTCTGATCAGATCGATATGATGTCCGCTGTTACTCTGATCAGATTGTTACTCTGATCAGATTGATATGATGTCCGCCGTTACTCTGATCAGATTGATATGATGCCTGCTGTTACTCTGATCAGATTGATATGATGCCTGCTGTTACTCTGATCAGATCGATATGATGTCCGCTGTTACTCTGATCAGATTGTTACTCTGATCAGATTGATATGATGTCCGCCGTTACTCTGATCAGATTTTTACTCTGATCAGATTGATATGATGTCCGCTGTTACTCTGATCAGATTGATATGATGCCTGCTGTTACTCTGATCAGATTGATATGATGCCTGCTGTTACTCTGATCAGATCGATATGATGTCCGCTGTTACTCTGATCAGATTGATATGATGTCCGCTGTTACTCTGATCAGATTGAAATGACATCCGCTGTTACTCTGATCAGATTTTTACTCTGATCAGATTGATATGATGTCCGCTGTTACTCTGATCAGATTGATATGATGCCTGCTGTTACTCTGATCAGATCGATATGATGTCCGCTGTTACTCTGATCAGATTGATATGATGTCCGCTGTTACTCTGATCAGATTGAAATGACATCCGCTGTTACTCTGATCAGATTTTTACTCTGATCAGATTCATATGATGTCCGCTGTTACTCTGATCAGATCGATATGATGCCTGCTGTTACTCTGATCAGATTGATACTCTGATCAGATTGATATGATGTCCGCTGTTACTCTGATCAGATCGATATGATGCCTGCTGTTACTCTGATCAGATTGATACTCTGATCAGATTGATATGATGCCTGCTGTTACTCTGATCAGATTGATATGATGTCCGCTGTTACTCTGATCAGATTGATATGATGCCTGCTGTTACTCTGATCAGATTGATATGATGTCCGCTGTTACTCTGATCAGATTGATATGATGCCTGCTGTTACTCTGATCAGATTGATATGATGTCCGCTGTTACTCTGATCAGATTGATATGATGCCTGCTGTTACTCTGATCAGATTGATATGATGTCCGCTGTTACTCTGATCAGATTGATATGATGCCTGCTGTTACTCTGATCAGATTCATATGATGTCCGCTGTTACTCTGATCAGATCGATATGATGGCTGCTGTTACTCTGATCAGATTGATATGATGCCTGCTGTTACTCTGATCAGATTCATATGATGTCCGCTGTTACTCTGATCAGATCGATATGATGGCTGCTGTTACTCTGATCAGATTGATACTCTGATCCGATTGATATGATGCCTGCTGTTACTCAGATCAGATTGATATGATGCCTGCTGTTACTCAGATCAGATCGATATGTCTGCCATTACTCTGATCAGATTGTTACTCTGATCAGATTGATATGACGTCCGCTGTTACTCTGATCAGATTGTTACTCTGATCAGATTGATATGATGTCCGCCATTACTCTGATCAGATTGTTACTCTGATTAGATTGATATGATGTTGGTTACTCTGAGCTGTGGTCAGATTGAGTTTTTCTGTTCCTCAGGTGCGGAGCTACATCCGTGAGCACAGCCCGCGGCAGAGGCCCAGCGTGACGAGAGATGGCTGGAAGAGGAGCATGGCTAGCAGCGGCAGCACCAGCGGCATTAGTGCTCACAGCAGCAGTAACGCAAGCATGGTGAGCAGCATCAGCAGCAGCAGCGCCTCCACCGGCTCCAGCATCAGCCGCGCTCACAGCGACGGGAACCTGGCCTCCGCCGCAGAGAGGATACGGGACTCCAAGGTACTGCATCAGGAGAAATGACAAAACACAGTGCACTGCAAAGACTACTGATCTGTCTTAATCAGGGATCAACGCTAAGGATTTTTTCTACTGGCCCGATCGGCCCGACTGGCCCGACACTGGCCCTGACACACAAAATAAAATAGTTGCTGTTATCATTGTTTTTGATTTATGTTATCTTGTATTATAATAGATAAGCTGAAATGACACCAATATTTTAGATACCAATTATATTTTTCAATTCTCTATTTCAATTTTGATACCACAGCAAAAATCACTAGCTAAAAATAAACAGATATAAAGTTTAAACATTATTAAAAATGTATAGCACAAGTAAAAGCACAAATAAACATAGGCCTATAGCACAAAGATAGAAATGAAATGATGCTTTAGGTTTTTATGTTTGTAGATGTTCAGGTACAGAAATTGGAAAATCTCATATAAAATAACATTTGCATATTCTTCACTCTGTTGCACCTTGATATTTCATAGCCATTTGACATTAGAGGCAGCCACTGCATTTTAATCATGAATTGATGCAAAAAAAAAAAAACAAATGTGGAATGTTTGATTTATATTAGACTAGTGTTGTCACGATACCAAAATTTCAGTATTCGGTACCGATACCAGTGAAAATCCACGGTTCTCGGTACCAATTTCGGTACCACATGCTAATTAAAAAACACACTATTTTTAATAATAAAGTCAAACAAAAATAAAAATGTACAAAAATCAATTCCATTCTTTATACTTATTTAAATTGTGTTTCAAGTTTTTCTGCGAGTAATAAAAGTATGAAAAACAGTAAACAAGTTTCACCCAAATTTAATTTGTCTTTTAATTAATTAAATTTAAACATTTTACTTATTTATTTTTTGGTAAATAAAGGGGATTTACTATTAAAATTAAAATATGGAAGAAATATTGTGTGATTTCTTTAAAAATAAATATTTATTAATTTGTTTTCAACAGTAGTAATAGTATCACATACATTCTACTAAATAATAGTAATATATTTCTGCCACAATGTCTTTAAGATAAACTTTTATTTTGACGAGTTGCCGTGAATACGTGTGTAGCTATATGATATGACGCTGGTTTTACTCAATGAAACGGTAAAACGCTCGTGAAGGGACTCTCAGAGCAGTTCTGGAGATGTTGTTTATGTATGTATGTCCTCATTGAGACGGCAGATGATGAAATCACCGCGAGCATCAGGCGCACGTCAGTGTATGTAGTTAAAAAAAAAAAAACGCGCGTCTCTGCCATTCATTCATTCACACAGAGACTCTCAGAACATGCGGGATTCATATTTGAATTGACTTTTGCGGCTTAATATTTACAGATACAGTCCATGTCGCGATTTGATTTAAGTGCAATGACCTACTTTTGATTAATTCATCCAAATTCCATGACATTCCGTGCTAAACGGTAAATTCCGTTTTTATAACTGGATTCCGAGATTCCGTCCGCGTTTTCTGCATCGCGGAAATCATAGGGCCGTACGTGTCAAGAACCGGGTTGACCGGGTACTCGGTACCACCGGTACTTAAAAAAACCTGGTACCGTGACGTTTTCATTTTTTTAGTACCGACTTGGTACCGAAGTACCGGGTCTTTTGACAACACTATATTAGACTGTATAATTTCAAAATCTGAAGCAAAAACAGAATTACCTGACTTTAGTTTTGTGAAATTATGCTACATAAAACATCGGCACTAAACGGAAACAGCAGACGGGCTGAATGAGATGCAGTTTCACTCTCTGACAGCAGGTGGCGCTCATGGAACAGTGATACAGCGTTTCCTTGGTTACCACTGTAAAAACAGCAGCGCTGCGCATATTAACACTAATTTAAATGCGTTATACGGAGACAAAATGAAAAGAAAATGCATTTCTAAAAACAGCCAGTTCCCCTCAGAAACACATTCATATAAAATTCAATATTTGGATTTTCTTCCTATATTTCGCGCATTTGAAGTGATCTCTCTTGTTCTGACTGCTACAGTATTTTCTCCTCTTTGCATTCGTCTTCAGCATCTCGCCTCTGTTAACAGCCGTTTACAGACTAATTATAATTATAACGTAATATTTCCACACAAATGGCATTTGGGAAAATGATTGCAGTTTGTGTGCAAGCACGGAACAGAAGATAGTCTGAAATAAAACAAAAAATGCCCGGTCGATTGGTGCATCTGTACTCCAGTGTATAAATTAGATTAATCATTGTTAAAGCTACAAAGTTACTTGCCAGGATGTGTATTTGGACATACTTTTGTATGCATTTGCGTGTTCAGGCGGCTGTCTGTGCGCACGCGGTTCACACAGAACACAGCGCGCAAACACTGAATGGAACTGTCTTCCGTGCACAAATGCTTTTTAATCACTTGAATTTTTAAATTAACAAGACTTAAAGACACAGGCAAATGATAAAATTTCACGACGATGCTGCAGTGGCTCGATCGGGCAAGTGACAAATCCGTCTACTGTCCCGAACATCCTTCACGCTGGCCCTGGGGCCATCGGGCACTCCTTATTGTCGAGCCCTGCTTAATTCAAACACACAGTGCAGCCACTGCAATCCCATACCCTCTTATGAGCCAGTAATCAACGTCAGTGATGTCTGTTATTATTTAGTACTCATATTTACATACATGTGTTCAGATATTTATATTTTAGATTTAGATATTTACATATAATCATATAGATATTTACATATAATCCACTAGAGAAACCAAAAACTGAATTTACACCAATTATCCTGTTTAAATGTTTATATACCATTGGTTGGTATTCTGGTGTGTAGCTTTCTTAACTGTTAGTAAGCAAGTCCTTTGCAAGGGACTGCATTACTAATTGAAATTAAGGCCATTGTTGCTTAAATGACAGCTGATTAAATTCAAAGCCGACTAATGTTTACCTCTTAAGTTAGCAAGAAAAGATTCACTCTTTGTATCTTGTTAATGCACATATATATGTATTACTGTGAATGACTCATCCATGTCTTTGTTTAATTTATTTAGGGTTGGTTTTTTTTTTTTTTTTTTTTTTTTTTTTTAACCTCAACATTTAATCAAAATGCCATAACTTGATCTTCTGGTGAAAATGACAGATGCTCTTTCAGTTCCATCACGACTTTAATTGCATTTGAATGTGCCAGAGACTATATTTGCTACACAAAATAAATTCAATATAGAGATATCACTCTATGTTAAAACTTCAAGGCATTTTTGACAGAACAGTATGACTTTTCTTTCTGTCACTTCCATTCACCACTCTTCTAAAAAAAAGATTTCATTCTCCACCAAAAATTATCACCACAATGACAAGAAGTCATCACTGAGGAAACGTTCATCACCAAGATTATGAAACACATGCAACAGAAACATCCTGAGATGAGAGAGAATCTTGAGAAAGCTGAGAAAAGACTTTTAAGATGACTAGTTTAAGATGGACTGATATAAAGATTGTTGGCCCATGCTGTTTTGCAGAAGCGCTCCAAGCAGAGGAAGATGCAGCAGAAGGCTTTACGCAAGCGGCAGCTGAAGGAGCAGAGACAGGCTCGTAAGGAGAGACTGAGCGGCCTGTTCCTGAACGAGGAGGTGCTGTCGCTCAGAGTCACGGAGGAGGAGGAGGACCACTGCGACGACCTCGACGTGCTGATGTGACCCCAGTGAACCCTTCAGTGTTCCTTCTACGCCTCTTCCACACAGCATTCATCCAGATCATTAGTTCAGATCCTAATAAAGTCTCTCCACGCTTCTGCTGACTGACCAACAGTCACTCTCTATCACTGTCAGATACAGCAGATTTGCTTGGAGTCTCAGAGCAGTGGATTTTCAATGATATTCACTGGTGATCCCTATCATGTTAAAATAATCCCATGAACGAAGTATTAAAATACATGTAAACTAATGTACACCTCAGCAAAGCTGATAATGGAAAAACACTAATAGCTGTCTGATGCAACATCATGAGTGCCAGCAACGTTTCACAATTCTTAGTACAAAAGCAAAACGTGTTATTAAACACTTTTCACTAGACAAAAATAAATGAAGTGGTACATAACCCTAATTGTATATGATACCAAGTTTAAAATGTACTTGGTACTAACAATATTGTAGAAAGACAAAATATATTCTACTCTTACCCAGAAGACCCCTTTCTATAACAGCGCAGTTAAATTTGCGTTGGACAAAAGCATTAAACCATAACATCTCAAACAACATAAGCTCTGACACATTCTTAAATGGCATTGAAAGGACAAAGAAGAGCGTTTGTGTTTCATCATGCTCTACATTGACGTCTTCACTGATCATTTTTTCATAATATGTATATAAATGATTGTGTAATCACAGTTTGTTGAAGTCCATGTTGAGCTCAGGCATAGAGGGAACACTGACCGCTGAAGTCATTCTGTCTCTGCACTGATTTGAAATGTCATGAAATTATGTTATGGAACTTTTTGACATTAAAATTTCATATGAAAATCTAATAGTACACTATACCTTTAAACATGTTCATTGACCTAATATTAAAGAAAATATTACTTGTGCTCTCTTAGGAAAATCAGAGAAAGTAATATTTCATCATTTTTATTGTGATTATATTTATATAATGTGTTTTAGAGTGGAAGCGAGGGCAATATGTTTTAGTGTAAAAATGACACATTCATCGTCTTACATGTTTTAAGTCAGAATTTGTTTGCTTACCTTTTTTTAACCTAGTATTCTTTAAGCCTTCTTTATAAATTTAAGCTTGGTTTTATTGCAAATGTACAATTCGAACAATGATTTTCCCAAAACTGTCTTTTAGTTGCAACACATTTTTATTGGTTACACTATTTGTAAGACAGCTACATAGATATTTTGAGTCAGACATAAATGTAAATGTATAAGGTGAAGTTAGTATGACTTGACTGCTTTGCTGAAATGTCTGAATATTCTTAATTTTAACGGAATAAAATCAAAGTATGACGTGGATGAGACGTGAAATGAATACTGATCAACAAACTGCTTTTGTGTCAGTTAATTATATACTGTCTTGACATTAAATATTTTTAAGCATTTAAATCCATGATTAGTTTCTTTTGGTAGTTTATGTAAAGCTAATGCATTGTTTTGATAGGTGCAGTAAGTGTAGTCTTGACACATTTATGTGAGTAATTGTCCATTTTTAATGTTTCTAAACATTTAGAATCTTATTCAGTTAGCTTTTTTTTTTTTAAGTCAACATGAAATTAAGCATTTATTTGTTTATTTGCATTTCTGGTCTTTCTTTCTTCTAAATAAATTGTCTTTGATGAAAGTTTATAGAATACTTTTTTTTTTTTTTTACGAAACTTATTCTGCCATTGAAAGGACTTCACTCTTTGGCTGAGATCACCTAGACTGTGCATGCTATTGGTTAATGTTAACAAAGAGTGAATTAAGCATTTAGGAATGTATTTCTACTGTTGTATGTAATTTGGCCTTTTTGAATTATTTGCCAATGCACAGTCATTAAATGCCAAACAATGTTATTGTAATAAAGGTTATGCCAATAATAAGACGAAACAATAGATTTGAAAAATGAGTGCCAACATTTGGGATTAGGAGCATTAGAGGAGCATGTCTTTGAATGTGGAGAAATTGGCGGGGCTTACAAAAGATATAAAGAGGACGTGTCTGGTCATCCTTCCTAGGGGATTCGCTATACTGGAGAGGGAGAGTACATGTAAGGGACAAACAACAGTACCTGGCTCAGTGAGGCACACAGGGAATCTATATAAGATGTTGACAGAACTCACAAATACTTGAGATTATTAAGATATTTCTATTTGCCAAGCTAACCCATGAGCTAGTCCTAGGGAACACACATCGGAGCACCCTGGGAAGAATGGACTTCATGATCCAGCCAGAAGTCTGGAAATGGATTAAGGCTAGCCAATAAATGCTCTAATGGTTTCCTTCATGCCCAGATCCAGGACTGCCTCAGCACCTCTAACCCCATCCAGCAGAAGCTGAGGTTCAGGACGCTCTTGGCAAAGTAGATCAGCCCAGGACTATATATCTAGGGTGTGTGTGTGTGTGTGTAGGCTACACACACTATATGGACAGAAGTATGTATTGGGACACCCCCTTCACATGAATAGGTTTTGGCTACTAATCTCTAGAATATCTTTACATGCTGTAGCATAAAGAATTGCATTGCATGTGTCCCAATACGTAGTTTATGGTTCCATTCTGGTATGCAACTTCCATTTTTCACAATCCATTCAATTTCAAATGGCAAAAAATATATATAAATAAATAAAAACCCTGTTTATAGTATAAGGTTTGTTTCATGTCCTTTTAAACAAAACAATGTCCAATGCCACTCCTCCAGCTCCACCTTCATGTTTCATATCTAAATCTTGCCAGCAGCATTCATACAAATACTGAGCGTGAAAACCTGTGATTTCATTGCAGAGTAAGTACTTATTATTTTTGTTTAATTCTGCTGCATGGTTAACTGTTGTATTTGTTATATTTATTCATGTCCTTGAATGACATACCCTTTTGAATTATGTCTATTTTATTGGTAATATAACAATACATTTTCTTTTTGCTACTGATTTTTGCTACCCAGATTTTTGTGTAACTGTAATGTGTTGCCATCAAAGATGACAGATCAGATCGGAAGAAGGATCTAAGAGCAGATTGTGTGTTTAAGTCCAAATGTTCAAGATATAATCCATCAGATGAAACTGAGATAAACAGTCAATACATATGAACCTTGAACCATGAAACAAAACACAGTACGCAAATTGTATACAATAACCAACAAAAGACCATGGGAAACACTAGGTTATACAAGGACTAAGGGCAAATTTAATCAGAAGTGAGCATCCCTATGCCCTACTCACATAGAAGATTTTAAACTTGGCAAATAGAGCAATGAAAAACAACGTCTTTTTCTCGTTATCTGTCATTTATTGGCGTCTGCTTCCTGCAGCGCCCTTCAGAGGTGCAAAAACTGTGTTTGTAACCAGTTTGAACCAGCCTAAACCAGTCAGGGCGGGACACATCAGACAAGATTTAACAAGACTAATGCATTTCATAATTAAAGATATGGCACTAATACAAACACAGACACAACTGTTTTCAGATTTATTACAATTACGATATGTTTGTTGCTACCATTTTGAGACTGAACATTTGATCAATTACTTATCAAAACAATCCAGATTAAATAAGACTTTATTTCACATCCAGAATTAAATATAAACTGTGCCCCACTCTGACATATAGCACACAGACGTATGAATGTATGATAATTTTTTTTTTTTTTTTTTTTTTTTATTGTCTTTTTTTCTAGGCATCATTCACCCCACAATGACTAGCCATGGTAGGAAATATTTTATATTGTTGTTGCTTTACTGCCTGATTCTGGAAAAAAAAATAAAAAATAAAAATAAAAAATAAAATAAAATCTTGTTTTAAATTCTCTGATAGGTACTAAAAGAAAGCGTAGTAATGAACCATCTGTCTCAAGTGCAAAGCAACCTGACATCAGTTCACAGGAACTTAGAACAGGCAAGTATTTTTTTTTTTTTCTCTCTCTCTCTCTCTCTAAAATAGCACCACTGTTATTTAGTCTATTTTAAAAGTATCAAATACAACAACAAAACAGCATAGTAATGGATGATAGTGTGGACCAGATCTTCTCTTTTAGAAAGTTTCAAATACGTTAGAATGTTATTGATATTCTTGACGATCAAGAAAGCCATGTTGTATTTACACATTCATGCATATCACTTTTGGACTATGACAATATTTTGCACTTGTTATATATGTCATTGTATATGCATCAAAGCCTGAAGCAATATTTTAATTAAGACCTAAAAATTATTAGGTATTCATTTAAGAATAGGAGACACAAGTACATAACAATTAAGACCCTACAAACAGACTGAACAGACTAGGGCACTGTTGATAAATGAGGGCCCTGAGGTGTGACAACAATGTGCCAAAATGCATGAGTTCTCAAAACATTCTCACTGTGAATCCTCTTCACTTTCCTACACAGATTTAATCATGAAGCAGGCAAAGGACATCATTAAAAAAATCAAAAAAGATATTGCAGTCCAAGACTCAACTGACTTAAAAACATATATTATGTAAGTGTTGATCAATTTTAAACATTGTTTATATGTGTTGATCAAAATGTGACCCTGGAGCACAAAACCAGTCATAAGTGTCAATTTTGTGAAATTGAGATTTATACATCATCTGAAAGCTGAATAAAGAAGCTTTCCATTGATGTATGGTTTGTTAGGATAGAACAATATTTGAAAATCTGGAATCTGAGGGTGCAAAAAAATCCAAATATTGAGAAAATCACTTTTAAAGTTGTACAAATGAAGTTCTTAGCAATGCATATTACTAATCAAAAATTAAGTTTTGATATAATTACGGTAGGAAATTTACAAAATATCTGCATGGAACATGATCTTAATATCCTAATGATTTTTGGCATAAAAGAAAAATCGATAATTTTGACCCATACAATGTATTTTTGGCTATTGCTACAAATATACCTGTATATATATATATATATATATATAATATATATATATATATATATTGTAGTGGCTAGGCGTCCACTTTGGTGGCTGAACAAAAAAAAGGCTTGACACTCACAGTCTTAACAAATCCATTTTCCACATAGTTGATTCGGCCAACTTGATTAAGCGTTTATTGCAATTAAAAAATAAAAATACAAAATGAAAAACAAACCCTCAATAGAGTAAAGTATTGCAAAGATATAAAGTATATTGGAGCTTGAGTCAACACATGGAGTCAGACTGTGAGGTCAAAGACTGTCACTTCCTGTTTAGCCACACCCTCAGGTGACATCACAGGTCTTTTTATCTCAGAGGCCTTGCATCTCCCCCTGAGCCACTAGATGGAGTCAACTTAAATAACACATAGAAATACAAAAAATTAAACAAATTATCTTTGCATAAACATACAGTATTTTGGCTCCAACATAACCGGCCCCTAAATGTTTTAAGCTTAACATAAAGCATTTACATAAATATTTACAAAAGGAGCTACAAAATTATAATCCCAATATTCTAATAATAAAGAAAGAAACTACTTTCCTTTGGCATGATTACTGTTGATTTTCTTCTTCCAATAGTAGGCACAGCTTTGTGATTGGTCGCTCCAAGATACTTGTCTTTGTTTGCAGTCTGACTGACCGAACCATACCATTTGAGTCAGGATGCGTTTCCACTATTCTTGCAAGTGGCCATGATGAGCGTGGAGAGGTAGGGTCAACCACTACAACAATATCTCCAACTTTGAGATTTGGTCTTGCCTTAGACCACTTCTGTCTCTCTTGCATAACTGTTACATACTCTTGTGTCCATCTCCTCCAGAACACATTCGCCAAATACTGCACTTGTCTCCACCAGCGTCTGGTGTTATGAGTCATATCTGGAAAACTCACCAGGAGGTAAAACATGTTGAGAATTATTCAAGAGAATGTGATTAGGGGTAAGAGCCTCCAGGTCAAAAGGATCAGATGATGCAGTGGTGATTGGGCGGTTGTTAAGAATTGCCTCAACCTCACAGAACAATGTCTGGAGACCTTCATCATCTACAATTTGGTGTAAAAGAGAATTCAGAATCCATCTTACAGACCTGATAAGTCTTTCCCACAGGCCACCATGGTGAGACGCCCCTGGTGGGTTGAAACTCCAGTAAATTCCCCTTTGGAGCATGACATTTTGGATTTTACCACTGTTCACATTGGTGAAAGCCTTTTTGAGTTCTCTATAAGCACCAACTAGATTAGTTCTGTTGTCTGACCAGATGTGTTTTACCGGTCCTCTCCTACATATAAATCTTCTTAAGGCATGGATACAGGAGTCAGTGTCAAGGGAGCTAGCCATTTCAAGATGAACTGCCCTGCACGACAAACATGTAAAAAGGACACCATATCTTTTGACAAAATTCCTTCCTATTTTTGTTTCTGTTGGACCAAAATAGTCCATTCCAACGTTTGTGAATGGTGGCAGATCAGGTTGGGTTCTTTCTTGCGGCAAATTAGCCATCTTTTGTTCCTCCATTTTGCCTTTCAAACGTCTGCATGTCACACATTTAGTAATAACTTTTCTTGCTGCTGTGTTGCCACTAATGATCCAATATTTCCTACGCAACTGGGCAAGAATATAATTTCTTCCACAATGTCCATACCTTTCATGAATGCATCATCCCCATGGATGTATCATCTGCCAGATTGTTCTTACCGGTTACATACCTCCATTGTTGTGCGCTGGTGTTGCCTCTTATGAATGATACTCTATTAGCAACATAAGTGTAGAATCTTGCCTTGTCATTGGCTATGTGTTTTAATACTGCCTGACTGTCTGTCCAAAACAAGGAGTCCTTCAGGGGGAGTTGCAACTCTGACCAGAGCATCTTGTCCACTTTGATGGAGACCACAGCTGCTGCTAATTCAAGCCGTGGAATCGTCATCTACTTTAAAGGAGCAACTCTTGCCTTTCCAATCATAAAAGAGACATGAATGTTTCCTTGCTTATTGGTTATTCTGATGTAACTCAGAGTTCCATATCCAAGTTCGCTAACGTCAGCAAAATGATGTAATTGGAGTGACTGTGGCTTTCCAAATTCATTGGGTTTCTGAAAGCTGTTAGCTTGGGAAGGTCATGAATTCAATTTAGCCATTGTTTAGACTGAGAAGAGGGTATTGGCTCATCCCATCCATAGCCTTCTTTACACAGCTGCTGTAACAATTGTTTAACTGGAAGAGTGAGGGGTGCCAAAATGCCAAGAGGATCAAACACAGAGCTCACCATAGAGAGAATTCCTCTACGGGTGTGTGGCTTTTCGGTGACTGTGATGTTAAATCTAAAAGTGTCATCTTCTACATTCCATTGAAGTCCTAATGCATGTTCAGTTGACAATTTGTCATTGTCTAAATCCAAGGACTTAATGTCTTTCCCTCTTTGTTCCTCTTCAGTTGAAGATAGGACAGTTCTACTGTTGCTCACCTATTTGGTGAGTTGAAATCCTCCCATGTTGCACAAATCCACCAGGTCAGATCTCAGTTGCACTGCTTCCTGTACTGTGGGCACAGACACTAGACAATCGTCAACATAAAAATGATGAATCACTGTTTCAGTTACCTGTGGTCTCATGTGACTATTGTCTTCTGCTGTTCTTCGCAATGCAAAGCTTGCTCAGCTAGGAGAGGATACTGCACCAAAAAGGTGCACAAGCATGCAATGGTCTTTTGGATTTTGCTCAATGTCCCCTTCTGGCCACCATAAGAAGTGCAGAAAGTTAACATCTGATCTTGGGACCCTTACTTGATAGTACATAGATTTTATATCCGCCATCATTGCAATGGGTTCTTGGTGAAATCTAAGCAGGACTCCAACCAGTGAGTTGGTAAGATCAGGCCCTTGCAAAAGTTCTGTGTTCAGGGACACACCTTGATACGCTGCACCACAGTCAAACACCACTCTGAGTGTTTTCTTTTTGGGGTGGTAAACTGCATGATGAGGAATATACCAGGTTCTTCCTTCCTCTCGATCTACCTCTTCCTGTGTGACCACCTCAACATATCCCTTATCCATCATGTCACTGAGAAAAGATGTGTACTCATTATGGAATGACTCATTTCTCTTGAACTTCCTTCTCAGACTCAGAAGACTTTGCATGGCCATATGATGATTGTTGGACATTATCACATCATGGTTTCTAAAGGGTAAGTTAGGTGTGTAGTGCCCATCTGAGAGTGAGATTGACTCATTTACAATTTTCAGAAACCGTTTGTCCTCAAATGACATTTCAAGCTTTTTTTTTTCTGAGGCCTTTTCATTAAAAGCATGTTTGTACCAACTAATCAGCAGGTTTTTTTTCAGTTTTTCTAACGTGATTCTATTTGTGGTAGCAGATTGACAATCATTGCTTGCACTAGAATTCCCTCCTCTTAAAGGTCCATTGATTACCCATCCTACCAAGGTCTTGACTGCGTATGGGCCTTCACCTTGACTGTTTATGATTTCCCAGTGTAGTGAATTTTGTTTTCGCCAACCTAAGGGGCGAAATAGTGTAGTGATGGGTACTCACGCCACAAGTGACGTTATGATTTTTGGATCACGTGTCACTTAAGGTGTGGTTAGGAGTACATCAAATAAGAAAGATTGGTGGGATACCTAACTTGTAGAACCTTACTGCGTTATCAACACAAGGAAGACACGTGTAATAAAATAAATTTTATTAACAAAAGATAGACAAGAGTAATCAACAACTACTTAATGAATACCATGAATGAAAAAGGAATAAAGTGCATAAAATGCAAGTGATTATGTTGGATGTTGCTATGTTAGAGCTACTTATCTGGAAAGATAAACTGTCACTACTCTGAAACAAGTAAGGTGAAGAACCTTATTATGCATCAAACAAATACCTGAAAGATTATTTGTTATCAACTGCAATCAGCTATATAACATCTAATGTCAATTAGAAAAAGCATATACTGATAATACACAACAATGCCAAGGTCTCTGGAAGAGGTTTGGATAGGTAATAGTTACGTTCTCTGTGGTTGAGTGAGCAGTCCGGTAGCGGTGACTTCATCCACTGGTTGTGGTGGTAACAATGCAGTGGGGAAAGGAGCAGGAAACCATTTCTACAGCCTTGAACATGAAGCGCTGGAGGATGCTGATCTCCTGGAGCACCAAAGGGTCCTAAAATCTGGAACACGCAGATGTGACACTGAAGTAGGTGCAGAAGGTCCTTAGCCTGGAACACGCAAGCAAAGGTACCTTGGAGTGAAGGTTTGCTCTCCGGAGCTTAACCTTGTTGCAAATGTCTGTGTCTTCTGCCTCTCTGGGCTAGAGACTCAGAATTTGGTCGATCCGCTTTGTCTCTCTAGGATGGAGACTCAGGACGTGCTGCATCTGTTGTTGTCTCGCTGGACGAAGACTCTGAATGAAGTCTGAACGTAGATTATCTCTTTCCTCGCAGGCTGGAGGCTCAGAACGTGGTCGTATCTGTTGCTGCCTCAAAGCTGGAGACTAAGGAACTGTGTATCTGTTAATGTCTCACCCTTGCAGGCTGGAGACTCAGATCTGGTGTATCTGCTACTGTCTCTCTGGATGGGAGACTCAGAACGGGTTGTTTCTGTTGCTACCTTCCCTGTAACAGGCCGGAGACTCAGAACGAGGAGTGTCTTTTGGAAAGGTACCTTTATCTCTTTCCGATGAGGAGGAGATTGCAATCTGGCGCTTCTTCGTTTCCAGGCTGTGATTGGCTATTTCCATCAGAGAGGGGGGACACGGTGTGGCCCACCCTTCTTTCCTCCTGTGGAACTTATTTGCATAGTCCAAACACACATTTAGAAAAGTGTCACTAAAGTTTTACCAATGCATCATTCACTTACCAAACCACAACCAGAATACCTTTGGCAATGTTACAAACACATTAAGTCTAAACATGATGGAAGAAGACTAAACTGTCATGCATGCATTCATTTGTCCATTAACACCTGAGTTTGTGTAAGATGTTGCACTACACGTCGCTGTCACTGAGAATACTTATTTCTCTGAATAAGTATAAGATGTGTGTGTTGTAGTTTGCATCAGTTTAAGGTTTGAGAACATAGTTATGAATGGATTTGGATGGAACTCTGTGATCCCGCTTTGTTTCACACACTGCTGCTGTGTCCAGAGGTCCTAAGGAATTTTTATGGCGGTCACAGGCCAAAACCTGAGGAATCAATCTGTTGGTGGGTGAAGGGCAGAAACTGCATTTTGACCAATAGGAAGTCCTGTCCTTCCCAGGCTTTGTACCAAAGGTCTTCTTCTTGCCCTCTAAGAGGTGTCTTGCTGTTGTCCTGGCATCTTTATCTGATGGCGTTGGACAGTTTGCTTATGTTAGTCCACCAAGATCCAATCAAAATGTAGCAAACCTTTGTCCACTATTGTGGTCAGAGAGGGGCCCCGCCATAAACTGGGTCCTGGAATGTGCTGTCCACTACATCAGGGTTCTATGATCTTTGAGGCGTTGGTTCCTATTAGTAGCTCGATGTTGCCATCAATCTCTGGGATATCAACTTTTTCCAGGTATGGCCATCTATCAAGGTCCTTCTTTGTGGGTATGTTTTCTCTAGTGACTGGCATCTCTTTTTATGTGTACACATCAGGCAATTGTATAAAATTGTTTTTATCCAAACCAGAAATCTCTAGTCCTGTGATTACATAAGTTGGCATGGACTTCTCATGACTCATTGTCTTCAACAGGATATTGGTTCTTTTACCTTTCATATTCAGCTGAGACATCAGACGCTCGGTACAAAAGGTAGCAGAGCTTCCAGGGTCAATAAAAGCATAAACTGGTATGATCTTGTCACCTTTAACAGCTTTGACTCTTACTGGCATCACTGAGAGGACATTATCCTGTTTACCGGCCCCAATATGCCCACATGCTGGCTGCATAACAGCTGGGGAGTTCTTTTTTGGGACACTTTTCTTTTCTTCCTTTGTTCGCTCAATGTGGAGGGCACTTGGGTGCTGTTTGGAACACAATGTACAAGTGAGTCTTTGGTTACAGTGTTTGCTAATGTGACCTTGATGCAGGCAACCAAAACAGTTTCCTTTTCCTTTGAGGAAGTCAATCTTATCCCTGTGTTTCTTTTTCCTAAACATCTTGCAGTGCTCCAACATATGATCAGTGCTTCTACACAGGAGACATGAGGCTTGCAATTGGTTACCTTTAGAGGATTGCTGAGTGGACTGGGAGGCAGTAGTGAATACGCTAGCTGCAAAAGTACTACCACCAGACTTGGGCTTGACTTTAGTGGGCACCTTGTCTTTAGCTCTGCTTACTGGCTTATCCTGGATATCCCCAAATACTGGATCTGAAGCCATCCTTACTTGCCTTTCAACAAATAGAACAAGATCTTTAAATTGAGGCCTATTATTCTGTTTTTCTTGAAATTCCAACACATATGACCTCCATCTTTCTTTGTTTGTACGGAAGTTTCATGACCAGGATTTTCAGGTTGGATGACAAGTTAATTTCATGCGAGTACTTCATGTCCTCCATTGCATTACAACAACTCCTCAAAAATATTACAAAAGCTTGTAGTGATTTCGTGTTTTCAGGTTTAACTGCAGGCCATTCCAATGCTTTCTTCATATAAGCAGAAGACATATTGAACTCATCTCCAAAGTGCTTTTGTAGCAAATCTCTTGCCATTTTATAACCTTTACCTGTAGTCATATGAAGACAACTCCTGACCAGATCTCTGGCGAAACCACTTGTGAATTGATCAAGAAAATACAGCCGATCGGCACTACTGTCTGTTTTTAGCTCGATGCCATACTCAAAAGCTCTTATGAAAGGTGTGTACTTCAGAATATCACCATCAAAGATTGGGATATCTCTCTGAGGGAGACTTGAAAGCTGATGCTGCTTCACTAAAAGAAATGTCACCTCATTTTGGTGTTGAAGGATGTTGACTAAATTGCCATGGTGTATATCAGTGCTTATACTCGTGTTACTGGTCTGGGAGCACTGGTCAGAAGATTGCTCAGACACACTTGATATCTTGGATGAATTTGTTTGATGCATGTACATTAAATGGACTAGTGGCTTGAACAGCTTCAGATTTCTTGCTGACCACATTTTGGCCATTTGATTGCAGCAAGACAGGATTTGGTTGAACACCATCCTTGGGACGAACACTTGGGGTTTGTACCACAGAAAGAGCTTTAGAGACCTTGTCTAATGAAAGGACTTCACACTCTGAAGCATAACTTTTTGACATTTCAGTAAGATAGGCATTCAAGTCATCTTGACCATCACTTGGTAAGCGAGGCTTAGCTGTTGCTGCTGCTCCTTGTTGTTTACCAGCTGACATCAAAACTGAAAGCTTGGCTGATGAGGCCTCTAGCTGTGCTTTCAGCTCCAGAACTTCATGTCTTTTCTTAAGTGTTTGTTTCTCTCTATTCAACTCATCTTCTCTATCCTCCAATTGATGTTTTTCTTTGAGTGCAGCCACCTGTGCTAAAATGGCCGCTCTTTCCGCTTCCAACTTTAGACTTGCAGATGCAACTGAAAATGATCTTGCTCTGGACTCACAAACGGAGACTTGAGATATGCTGTCTTTAGGGGCCACTTCAATCTCCTGAGGTTCATCAACTTTAGATACTCCAGATAACCACTGAGAAACAAAAGAGAGAAAAGTATTAAAGTCAGCCATTTTGGGTTTAAACCATTCAGCCTCACCTTGGAAAGCATGACTTTCTCAGTCCTCTTCAGACAACAATTCCTGATAAGTTTCATGTAGGGATTTAAAATCATCCAGGAGATGCACAAATTTGCTCAAATTTCCTTTTACTTCTTTCACACATGTAGCATCTTCCATAAGTTCCATCATGTTTTTTTCTTTTGGTTAACATTTACATTTACATTTATGCATTTAGCAGACGCTTTTATCCAAAGCGACTTACAGTGCATTCAGGCTATACATTTTTCATCAGTATGTGGGCAAGCTTTTCTTTTCTTGCATTTCTCAACTTAGATACATGGCCATTCTCATCTAGATCTATAACAGTTCTTGAGAGATCATGCTTGACTTTCTCTTCACTATCATCAAACTCTTTAGCAGTATTATCCATTTTGCTCTCTAATTCAGCACATCGAAAGGCAATTAACACAGACAGACTGATGTGAAGATCATCCAATAAGTCTTCCTATAGTAGACTTTAACAAATTGCATGGATTCACAATCTACTCATCCATTAGCAGATTTCCTCTTCTAGAATTTCAATGGCTCAGTTTGAGAAATACATGAAGCCGTACATAAAATGCAGTACAAACAAAAAGTCCATGCCATGTGGACATTGCTGTCCATCTTCTTTACAAGCGCATTTCCTTTGTGATCTTCAGCTTGTAGGTGTGAGTCTTTGACTTGTGTAGTGGCTAGGCATCCACTTTGGTGGCTGAACAAAAAAAAAAAGCTTGACGCTCACAGTCTTAACAAATCTATTTTCCACATAGTTGATTCGGCCAACTTGATTAAGCGTTTATTGCAATTAAAAATAAAAATACAAAATGAAAAACAAAACCTCGATAGAGTAAAGTATTGCAAAGATATAAAGTATATTGGAGCTTGAGTCAACACATGGAGTCAGACCGCGAGGTCAAAGACTGTCACTTCCTGTTTAGCCACACCCTCAGGTGACATCACAGGTCTTTTATCTCAGAGGCCTTGCATCTCCCCCTTAGCCACTAGATGGAGTCAACTTAAATAACACATAGAAATACAAAAAATTAAACAAATTATCTTTGCATAAACATACAGTATTTTGGCTCCTACATATATATACATATACATATATATATATATATATATATATATATATATATATATATACACACACACATATATTTTATTTATTTATATATTTTTTATTTATTTATTTTATTTATTTTTTTTTTTTTTTTTTGTGAAACAGTGTTCAGATACCTTTTTTTTAATGTTATTATGTACAGAGACCAAATTTCAAATATGGATATGATGAACAAATCCAATAAATACAGGAAGAAGGTAACCATAGGACTTTTTGGAAGATCTGGAGAAGGTAAGAGCTCCCTTCTAAATGCAGTCCTTGGAGAAAGATATCTACTTCCATCTGGTTCCTCTGGTGCATGTACAGCCATTACTACACAAGTGGAAGGAAATCTGAGTGACTCCAACTACACAGCAGAGATTGAATTCATTTCTAAAGAGGTTTCACTTTCAATATTCATCTTATTGTGATTGTTTTAGTAAGACTATAAACATAATAGAGACAGAGCACATTTAGGCCACGCCCAGATGGGGGGGGGGATGCCTCCTTGTCATTTCTGCCTTATGACAAAAAGCAGAACAAAGCCTAAAAGCTGTTGTGTGACAAGGTGTACAGTAAACAAGCTAAAAAGCTGAGTAGTTCTCAGAGCAAGACTACTTTTGTGTCCTTAAACCGCTCTACTTTTGTGTCCTTAAACGCTCGTTTTTAGGATTGACAGCTTATAAAAACGTAATTCTGTGTTTTTTAGCTCGTTTACTGTACACCTCGTCACACAGCAGCTTTTAGACATTGTTCTGTTTTTTGTTAAAAGTCAGAAATGACAAGGAGGCAGCTTCCCACAACACAAAGTCAATGGAGAGGGTTAGATTGCCCGGTGGGCATGGTTTTCAGATTATGACGAGTGCCGCTCTGTCTCTATTGGTGAGGTGAAGGTAATAATTCTACATTGTGGAATGTATGTCTGTATGTATCGTGTATCTCTGCAGGAGTGGGACAGTCAACTCAAAGATCTTTTATTAGATTTGTCTGATAAAACTGAGGACAGGAATGATGACATGACTAAAATTGCAATAGAAAAGATTACTGCACTGTATGGTGCTAAAGCATTTAAAAAAACACTGGAGGAGCTCAAAAAAGATGCCAAATCTGCTAAAATTGATGAACTTTTGCTTTTGAAGAAGACAGCAATTTCAAATGCTAAAGTAAGTTTTCCGAAGCAAAATTAATTTTATATAAAATATTTAAAACCATTCAAATGAAATAAATCTTAATTTGACATTTTCAGTTTATATAGTTCAGTGTCTGCTTCCTTTATTCAGCATCATTTGATTGTTTAACAGAGCTCCAACTTTGCCAAGGAGATTTCACAATTCATACAGCATAGTCGATCAAATCCTGGTAACTGGTACTGGCCCATTGTGAAGAGTGTAGCAATCAAGATTCCAAACCCTCTCCTAGAGCACATTGTCTTTGTTGATATTCCTGGGACTGGAGACTGCAACAAGACTAGAGACAGCCTATGGAAATCTGTAAATACACGCATTTGTTATTTACTTTTTATTAATAGCACACTTTTATTATCAGTGGAATGAATCAAGCAAAACTGATACACTGTGTTCATCTTTTTTAATTCCACAGAAACTAGGAGAGTGCTCTGTAGTGTGGATCGTAAGTGCCATCAACCGAGGCACTACTGATGAAGACCCCTGGGAAATATTAAAACACTGTGTGTACTACATGACGCAAGCAGGAGAGTGCAAGAGCATTAACTTCATCTTTACCAAGACTGACGATATCGATCCAGAAGAATACATTAGGTTAGAAGTAAAAGCTCTTTATCTTGTACAACCCTTAAAGCACATTTAAATGTACAAGAACATTAAAAAAAAAAAAAATAGGAAAATTCAATTGAATTTTTTTTGTGTGTGTATTTATTTTTTTTTTTATTATTTATTTATTTTTAATTTTTTTTTTTTTAGAAATGAATGGCCCAGTGAAGAGGAAAAGCCAGACAAGGTTTGAAAAATGACAAAAACATATCTAAAAATGTATTTAGCAATTTCCAATTATGTGCATATGCTTAGGTCTGGAGATTTTTTTCCAAAGAAAAAACTTTGGAAAGGATAGTTGTATTAGTAAATGCTGAAATTACCATTAAGAATAATACAGGTGCATCTCAATAAATTAGAATGTCGTGGAAAAGTTCATTTATTTCAGTAATTCAACTCAAATTGTGAAACTCGTGTATTAAATAAATTCAATGCACACAGACTGAAGGAGTTTAAGTCTTTGGTTCTTTTAATTGTGATGATTTTGGCTCACATTAAACAAAAACCCACCAATTCACTATCTCAACAAATTAGAATACTTCATAAGAGCAATAAAAAAAAAAAAAAATTTTTAGTGAATTGTTGGCCTTCTGGAAAGTATGTTCATTTACTGTATATGTACTCAATACTTGGTAGGGTCTCCTTTTGCTTTAATTACTGCCTCAATTCGGCGTGGCATGGAGGTGATCAGTTTGTGGCACTGCTGAGGTGGTATGGAAGCCCAGGTTTCTTTGACAGTGGCCTTCAGCTCATCTGCATTTTTTGGTCTCTTGTTTCTCATTTTCCTCTTGACAATACCCCATAGATTCTCTATGAGGTTCAGATCTGGTGAGTTTGCTGGCCAGTCAAGCACACCAACACTATGGTCATTTAACCAACTTTTGGTGCTTTTGGCAGTGTGGGCAGGTGCCAAATCCTGCTGGAAAATGAAATCAGCATCTTTAAAAAGCTGGTCAGCAGAAGGAAGCATGAAGTGCTCCAAAATTTCTTGGTAAACGGGTGCAGTGACTTTGGTTTTCAAAAAACACAATGGACCAACACCAGCAGATGACATTGCACCCCAAATCATCACAGACTGTGCAAACTTAACACTGGACTTCAAGCAACTTGGGCTATGAGCTTCTCCACCCTTCCTCCAGACTCTAGGACCTTGGTTTCCAAATGAAATACAAAACTTGCTCTCATCTGAAAAGAGGACTTTGGACCACTGGGCAACAGTCCAGTTCTTCTTCTCCTTAGCCCAGGTAAGACGCCTCTGACGTTGTCTGTGGTTCAGGAGTGGCTTAACAAGAGGAATACAACAACTGTAGCCAAATTCCTTGACACGTCTGTGTGTGGTGGCTCTTGATGCCTTGACCCCAGCCTCAGTCCATTCCTTGTGAAGTTCACCCAAATTCTTGAATCGTTTTTGCTTGACAATCCTCATAAGGCTGCGGTTCTCTCGGTTGGTTGTGCATCTTTTTCTTCCACACTTTTTCCTTCCACTCAACTTTCTGTTAACATGCTTGGATACAGCACTCTGTGAACAGCCAGCTTCTTTGGCAATGAATGTTTGTGGCTTACCCTCCTTGTGAAGGGTGTCAATGATTGTCTTCTGGACAACTGTCAGATCAGCAGTCTTCCCCATGATTGTGTAGCCTAGTGAACCAAACTGAGAGACCATTTTGAAGGCTCAGGAAACCTTTGCAGGTGTTTTGAGTTGATTAGCTGATTGGCATGTCACTGTATTCTAATTTGTTGAGATAGTGAATTGGTGGGTTTTTGTTAAATGTGAGCCAAAATCATCACAATTAAAAGAACCAAAGACTTAAACTACTTCAGTCTGTGTGCACTGAATTTATTTAATACACAAGTTTCACAATTTGAGTTGAATTACTGAAATAAATGAACTTTTCCACGACATTCTAATTCATTGAGATGCACCTGTAAATGCTGTGCAGGTGTTGTTCGTTGTTAGTTTATGGTAACTAAGGTTGTAGCATTATGTTAAAAAAATGGAACCTTACTGTAATTGTATCGGTAATAATTTTTTCAGGATCTGAAAACAGCATGCATACGTAAGAGGAACATCTGTTCCAAAGAGACAGTGAGAGAAAGCTTTGAGAATTCTAAATTAAAGGTATTATGTTCATATATGCAACATTTGTACATTTGGACATTGCTTCTTTTACTATATACAGACTCATGTGTTATTATGTCTTATTATTATAGAAAAAAATGACTCTAAACATTTTTACTGTAAGCACAAGGGCATTTTTTGACAAAACATTTCGCCTGGAACTCAGTGACACAGGTAAAGTATCACCTCTGGGAAAATAACCTTTTACTTTTTTAATTAACTATTTAAAAAGTTTAACAAAGCTAAAAGGAAATGTTCATATAAATTATTTGTATGAATAATTGTATTAAATAATATTAATTAAAACATATTATTTTGAACAATCTGTAGAAATCCCAAAGTTGCAGGATGTCCTGAAGAATCTTAACAACAGCATCAACAAAGACCTGGCCAGAGATTATGTCAATGAAGCAAAGGGAATTTTGTCCTTGATCAAAAGTGTGCAGTCGGAGACAGGCAATGTGGTACAAGTTATGTGTTCAGAAAATATATCCATTTCATATCTATTGACATCTATTGATATATATTAATCTGTTGTTTGGGTGTTCTTTAGGTTCAGACTGAGGTCCACAATAAATTTGAGCAGAACCTATGTAAGGCAGTGGAGAAGTTAGGCTGGCAGTTTGACATGCTTTGTTGTGTTCTGGAAAACTGTCTCTCAGAAGGAGTGGAAGAGGCAGAGAGATTATGTCTTACCAGTGCATGTTCCATTATATCACCTGTAAGTGGGATTTTGTTGTATTGAAATATAGTGCCAAAATGTGATTTTATTTTTTATTATTATTAACTGCAGTGATATTTTATGCATGATTGTTTAGAATTTACCTCACGGCAAAGGAGGATTCCATAAAATCCTCAAGGCTTTGTGTAAAAATGATGGCTACCATTGGTCAAATGCATGGAGTATAGACTTAGATCTAAACATGGAATTGGCCCAACACATGCACAAAAACATTGAGGAGGAGTTTGATTCAATTTTTCCGTAAGTTCTGTTTTATCACCTTATTTAGTTAAAAGATGTAATGGAAGTACTATACAGGTTAACAATTTATTCATTAGGACATGAGTGTCAGTGGGTGAAAGATGTATTAAAAACACAAACTTGAAACTTATTTTAATTAATTAATTAATTTATTTTTTAAAATAGTTGTATGGGTAAAACTTTAAAACTTTAAAAAATATTTTAAAAGCAGTTCTATATGCATTGCAAATATTTTCTTTTGTTTTCTATTGCTTTAGAGTCCATTGTAAAACAGGGAAATCAGTGCAAGAACAGATTGAAAAATTCAGTATCATCCAAACTGGCACTGAGCCCCCCAGAGCTTCAATGTATTATCACATTGACAACTTCATCAAAAGAGAGGTGAGCAGTATTACCAGATCTTAGAAGGAAAACAAGAAACCTGGGGTTATCAAAAATTTTCCTAGAAACAATTTATAAAACATCTGCATGCATGAAAATTATTAGAAAATGCTAAATTTTGTCCTTTTTTATTATTATTTATTATTATTATTATTTATTTATTTATTTATTTTTTTCAAATTTGTCTATAGCAGACAAGAGGCTGAAAAATTGGTATTAGTAAAAACTAGTCAATTTCAAATATGAGATTGTTAATGCTTATGCCCATCTACATATTGATTTATGCTTTTAATGGTATCCAACAATTCACTCCTCAATAAAGCAAGACCAATCACTAATCCCTACAGTTTGAGCCACACTCTATAAGGTCAGTGGTAATTGCTGTAGGTAATCTCCTTGTAACATACTGTATTTGTCATTGGTGTGCTTGGCCCCACAACTATTTTTAAATATAAAATGCTGCACAATTTAAAATGAACTGTTTACATAGTGACATTAAGTAGCTGCTAAATACAAAACCTCGAACACAATGCATGCCATAATTTAAATTTAAATGATGTTGTTGCATTGTGTTTATTACTTCAATTCTCTGAAAAGGAAATCAAACTCAAGATGGAGCTCAAAAGAGAAGTTATTGAAAGAAAGAAGGAAATCTCCTTATCTATCACAACAACGATTAAGGACGCAATGATTCCCTATTATGAAAGTAAGCGATCACTTTATAAACTATCAGACTAATTTTGTTTTACCAAAGTAATATCTGTTCATTAAAGTTCAGTAACATCAGTTAATGCATGTTAGTTAATGTTTGTTGGTTAAAAATATAATTGATCATTGTTCCTTCATGTTAGTTAGTTCATTGTGCATTAATGTTAACAGATACAACTTTTTATTATAAAAAATGTATTAAATGTTGACATTAAAATTAAATAAGATTAGTAATTGCTGTAGAATAATTGTTCATTGCTAGTTCATATTAACTAATGTAGTTACCTAATGTTAACAAATGGAACTTTGTTGTCAGGTGTATGCCTTGTTTTTGCCTTTTCCTTGTGTTCTGTTCTAGTTTCTTATGTTGCCTGTTTAACTTATTGTCAGTTTAGTACCTCCCTCATTAGTTTCTATAGTTACTCACTAAGTTTCTGATTAGTCACACCTGTGTCCTGTTTAGTTTCCCTTGCATATATACTCCCTGGTTTTGTTTTGTCCTTGGTTAAGTGTGTTTTATGTTACTGACTTTTGCTTAAAAAAAAAAAAAAAAAAAAAAAAAAAAAACACAAACAGATAGATAGATAGAGCCTGTCCAAAGAAGAAGAAGAAGAAGAAGAAGAAGAAGAAGAAGAAGAAAAAAAAAGAAAAAAAAAGGTCACTCTAATATTTCGTTGGTCCGCCTTTAGCTTTGATTACAGCACGCATTTACTGTGGCATCGTTTCGATAAGCTTCTACAATGTCACAACATTTTTTTCCCATCAAGAGTTGCATTAATTTTTCGCCAAGATCTTGTATTGATGATGGGAGAGTCAGAAGTCTTCTCCAGCACATCCCAAAGATCCTCAATGGGGTTAAAGTCTGGACTCTGTGGGGGCCAATCCATGTGAGAAAATGATGTCTCATGCTCCCTGAACCACTCTTTCACAATTTGAGCCTGATGAATCCTGGCATTGTCATCTTGGAATATGCCTGTGCCATCAGGGAACAAAAAATCCATTGATGGAATAGCCTGGTCCTTCAATATTTCACCAAACATTTAAGTGATCGCCGATCACGATCATTGAAGATTTTTTCAGATCACATTTCTTCCTTGAAGATGATTGTTTCCCACCATCTTTTCAGTTTTTAATAATGCTTTGGACAGTTCTTAACCCAATTTTAGTAGTTTCAGCAATCTCCTTAGATATTTTCTTTGCTTGATGCATGCCAATAATTTGACCCTTCTGAAACAGATTAACATCTTTTCCACGACCTCAGGATGTGTCTTCCGACATGGGTGTTTAAGAAATGAGAAGCTACTCACTGCATCAGTTAGGGTTAAATAATTTGTTGCCAGCTGAAACATAATCATCCATGCAGTAATTATCCAATGGGAGGCTCTTACCTATTTGCTTAGTTAAATCCAGGTGGAGACTTTTTTTTGGACAGGCAGTGTGTGTGCATATATATATATATATTCACACTGCAAATTTGGGCTGTCCCAGATGAAAGATGACCTTCGTGAAAGAATTGTGGTTGTAGCTCCTAAACGGGAGTCCTGCGTCGTACAGTGAGAGAGATATAAAGACAGCCATTGTCACAGTCTTGTGATCAAAATTTTGATCAGAAATTTTGCATGATCCTACAACCTACACCTACTGAGTAGCCAATGAAAATACATCATGAAGATGTAATGAGCAATGCGACATGCAGTGTTGACAATTTAGCAATTTTGTAGCTAGATTTAGCGACTTCCCCACCCCTTTTGAGACTTTTTCAAAAGTTTAGGGACAACTATAGCAACTTCTTGGGCAAACCTTATCTAAGTTCTCATCTTGCCCACTGATATGTATTCATCTTTATATAGATCACTGAATTTGCCATTATGATGTCGTCTAGTGACATTTAGCAACCAGTTTTAGTTACTTTCAATTGAAAGCAGTTGGCAACACTGGCGACGTGGCACTAAAAGTTAAATGCCACAGAGGCGAAAAAGAGTAATGACATTTACTAACTTGCGTCGTAGCCTGTGATTCAGTAGGTATCATCATTGTACCACAGTTTATTAGATCCATGTCACACAGTGTGAACTCAAGATCTTATAAGATTGCTAAAACTACACAGTCTGTAGCAGGCTTTAAAGCAGGAGTGTCCAAACCTGTTCCTGGGGGGTCAAGTAACCTTTATTTATATAGCGCTTTTAACAATACAGATTGTGTCAAAGCAACTTTACAGTATCAAATATAGTCTGTCAGTAATGTAAAATGACAAGATTAAACACTCAATTTTCAGTTAAAGGCATTTCATTATTGAATTCAGTGATGTCATGGTCCAGCTCATTTCAGTTTAAATAGTGTCTGTGCAATCAAGTCGACGATATTGCTGGAAATTAATAATCGCTTGGGTATGCCAGAAAGCAGGTTATGTGCCATACCTGGGTATGTTTAAGGGCAAGCAAGCAGATAAATTCAGCTTTCGGTTCCAAAATTGGAGGTAACTTTCAGGGCATGTAAGTAGCCATAGCCCTGATCAAACACACCTGTGTGTAATTATCAAGTGCTCCTTCAGATCCTAATTAGTTGGTTCAGTTGTGTTTGATCAGGGTTGGGGCTGAACTCTGAAGGAAGGTAGATCTCCAGGAACAGGGCTGGCCACCCCTGCTTTAGAGAGAACTGCTGTCAAATAAAAAGAGTAAATAATTTGTAAAACTAACAAATTATATTTTTTATTATTATTATTATTATTTTGTTTTTTACATGTTTATGTTTTATATGCATTATATGAATGAAAGGTTATATAATGAATAAATACAAAATGTTGCTAATTTTAGAAGCTGCGAAGTTCCATGGCACTGGATCCATGAAGAAAATGCAGAATACTCTGACAGAAGCAATTGAGAATTTAAAACATGACATGTTCAAACAGGCAAAAGCAGAAGTGCTTAGGAGGTTCAGAGATTTGGAGGTATTTGTTTCAGAATACTTAACATATGATGATTTTTACATTTACAGTAGTGAGAATATCTCCTTTTGTCTGGAGCTTTTTCATTTATTTAAAGTTTAAATTTCTCCATGACTATGATCATGAAATTCATAATGATAATAAAAGTGGTCTGAATATCTGAGTAAACTTTGCATTTTGAAATATAAAATATTGCTCAACTTCGACAAATTCATAAAACTCTCAGATTTTTCTAAACGTCAAAGTATGTGTTACTTGAGTGCATGTCTTCTTTGAACAGCAACATATAAAAGATACTCTAGAGTCTGGACTACAGAGGGCAATACTCTTGCTGTCAGAAACTGGCCAAATCAAGCTGGGTAAGAGAGACTCTCATCTTGTTCAAAGCAACTAAATCTAAATCAACATTAATTAGACATAATCCAGTTGAAATTCATTAAGTGCAGCTGCTATATTAAAAGAATATATTGCAATTCTGTGATGTATCTTCTCTAGATGTTCTTGAAGACATTAAAGAGCTTGAGAACCTGTTACAACAACTGTGTGACTGAGAAAAAGAGCAAGCAATTCACATGAAACAAGGGACTTTGCATTCTTCAGTTCTTCGCTTTTTACAGTTTTGCAGAATTTTCCAAAATATGTTAAAGTTTTTCACAAACAATGGCACAACTCCTGTATCAATTGCTTAATGTTAGGGCTATCTGTATTATTATAGTGTTCACAGACACTGTTGCTTGCAATCAGTGGAAACTATAATGCATGGGTTAGTGTGTAACTTCAGAGGAACTATTAAGTATACACAGTTTAGGACATTTGTGAATGTTTTTTTTGAACACAAAACGGATAATCTAACAATCTAACACCTTTCCTTAAAAGGGCTAGGCTTGTGAGCATTCCCCTAAATATATTTCCTCTTTTGGGATTACATTATTTTATACATTGTTTAGGAATGGGGATTAAATGTGTATAATAGTTCTGGAGTTTTATATGCTATACCAAGATCAACTTACTATACTGGTTTAAACACTGTATTAATTGTTTAGGTCTGGGGATTTAAACCGCTATCTGCCATTTATCTTCTGTTATATCCTCCACAAAAACGTAATATGATGCCAGATTATATTATTATATGCTTGCTCCTTTCTGTTATTTGTACTTAGTCGAAAGTAATTTAATAAAACATAAAAAAACCCCTTGTTTTATATGTTTAAAGTGGTTGTGAGTTTTTTTTTTTAAAGGAAGTAAGGAAAGAAAGGAAAATGATGCCATGTTATATTAATAACATTTTCATTGTCATTTTCAAATACTAATACACAGACTTTAAATAATTGTTTTATAATTTTTTTTTTTTATAATGAAGTGTAGCCATCTACCTAATTTCAGGATCCTTTGTAGTTTACTGCATATGCTGTAAGTGCCACTTTTTAGCAGTTTGAGAAATGGATACATCAATAAATCAATGAAACAAATTCTCAATTGTCTAGACATAAGGATATAAATAAAATAAACTAACAAATATAGTAAAAAAGTGTTTTTTAATTTGTCACTGTGTAGTGACCAGAGGTCACTTATGTTATCATAGATACCGAGCTCTTATTGAAAATTAGTGAGATCAGGTCATTTTATTGCCTTTGTTGTAAATATGGCATAACACTAAAGCAGTGTTGCAGATTAATAAAGTATGCTACAGTGCTTAATTTGAGCCGGATCCTGATTTTGGATTTTTGCGTTCCGGTATTTGTTTTTAAAAATCCTGCATTAACAAGTGCATTAGATCGTGACAGTGCGTGTGTGCATAAGAGACAGAGTAATTGCGGGTTTAGGCTATGTATTTGGCACATAATTTGTAGATTAAATTCAAAATCGCTCTTGTTGATTGGTGCTACTGCTTAACCCACTCTCTCCAAAAGTTCCGCTGTTCACAAAACTATTTGTAGAGTGTAATAATACCAAATAAAGTGAAATATTATAATGTATAAACATTATAAACACTATAATCATAGCCTAGTTCCCCTCATTCCAAAACAAATCATTTAAATGTAAAGGTATGCAGAACAGATCAAGAATGGAAAAATATAGCTGTATAAAGCTAAAGAAACTGAAACAAAGCGATTTGAAAGTAGGCCTACCATTGGGCTCACGTACCTCTGTCTTTCGGTACAAATCCAAATCTTTCCATTTTCACAATGTATTTCAATGTTAAAATATTATTTATATTGTATACTAGGCTTCATGCGCATATATCGACAGAAAAAATCATCCCCTTCACATGTGCAAAAATGCGCTTGGTATAACAGCAGCTGTAGACACCGGTTATACTACGGACTTTTTAAATTGATCAATGTAACTGTGTTTTTGTTCCCCATGTTCTTCCTTTGACCCAGTTTTCTCCCTCCATGTCCATATTTGGGTTTTCCTGTTCCTGTTCTCGTTTAGTTCCATTTAGTTCTATATGGCCCAGCTGTGTTTTATTAATTCTCGTTTGCCTCCTGTTTCTTAAGCCCCGTGTTTCCCTGTGTCTAGTGTCCGCTGTCAATCATCAGACCGTGTCTCATGTGTCCTCCATGTTCCCCGGATTTGATTTCATTAAAGCCCTTTGTTATTTGCACTACTCCTCGTTCCCATGCACTCTGAGAGAGATCGTGACCGTATCCTTTTATATGTTTGGCTGACTATTTAATTCTGATAATGAACCGGCTGCGATGGCAAGTTTGAATTGCTAGAATATGTGGTGTACTAGACGCAGGCTGGAAACATTAAATAGGACCTACTCCAATTTTGGTCATACAGATAAGAATAAGACAAACCTCAAAGTGTTTGCTTTTATTTTTACACACTCACAATAAAAAGAACATTTGTGTTTTTTGTAAAATAAAGCAAGCAAACAGGGTGTGCGTTCTGTCATCTCGGTTCTTGGTTTCCGTGAACTTGTTCGCGGATTGCCGTGCCTCACATCTGTTTTAGGCCTATATCTGTTAATTGTTTATGTCAGATATATTTAGCATATTTATACATTTTCTATATAGATTATGATTGTATTTTATTTTTATGGAAACAAATTTTGGTATTTTTAATGTAACTTATATTTTCCATATCATTCTGGCGACCCATTTTTAACCCAGGGTTTCAAAGTTAGGTCCATGCAGAAACTTGTGAATGTTGCTTAGGCTATAGTTTATATAGCTTATAGTTGTGGCATCACCGTTTAGTGACGTCATTGAATGTTCTGGGAAAACTGAAGTTGTATTGTCAGTGCCGGTCGCGGCGCCTTAACCGCTGTTTTGGATTAACTGCAGTGTGTCAATGTTTCATTTACAAATTAAGCACTAGTATGCTACAGAATCACTGAAGACAACTTTACAATATCTAGACATGAGGCTACATAAATTAGATTAATTAACAATGATAGTAAATTTAATTAAAAAAAAAAACATTATGAAGTCACTGACAATTGCATTTTTAATCTGTCTACTAGTCTGCACAGCAGTATCAGCAGATGGTCATATAAGTAATGAGTAAAAATCCACAGAAAGTAAAAATGAAGCCCTGTTCACACCATCAGCAGCTTTGTTGCCGAGTACCACTAGTGTCTTTCTATTATGTTGTGTTCCTAGTTCTGAATGCCCTATAGTAACACTTACAGTGTGAATGTCTCTACTGCTAATGTGGCCTTTCATGTCAATCTATGTTGGTCAAATTGGTTTCACAGCACTAAAGATGAACATTCTGAAAAAAAATAAATATATATATATATTTTTAAAAAAAACTCAGGTGAGTTCAGCTGTCTAGTGTGTCTGTGTTTTCCTTTGTCCAAACATCAACAGGTAACTAATTTTCCAGGCACTGCACTGGGCTGTGATATACAGTAGGAGAATGTTGTGTGTGTGTGTGTGTGTGTGTGTGTGTGACATATTTTATCCTAAGATAAGCTTTAGCATATTGATTAAAGAAATGCTTTTTATGTGAAATTGTTCTGGCACAAGAGGCTAACTTTGTTATGACTAAACCTGTTAATGTAAATTGTGTTAGTTAATGGGAAAACAGATCAGCAGCAGAATTCAGTTCAGTTCTAAAATCAGCAGTAGGTGTATGTATGTATACAATGATGATTTTTAGTATTTCCTTCTTTCTGGGCTAAACTCTGTAGCACTTCTGTACAACTTAAACAGCAGACCTCTAAGAAAAAAAAAAACTATCACCACAAACAATACAATCAACCTAAATGACTTTTCAAAGCTAATAACTATCATTTTGCAATGTGCTTTTAGTGTTTGTGAAATTTTTAGGTCTTTAAAAAAATCAGTGACACAACTGTCCTTTACAGATGACTTTTTCAGGCACAACCACCTTTATCTATTTCTTTTTTTGTTATCAGTCCAGCTCTATAAACACTGTACCATGCCACCACACAGTTCCAAACGGCCACAAAGCAATTATGGTTTTGTGTTCCAAGCTGTAAATATTTCTTCAAGGCAACTAGGTACTCTGCTCTTAATATGCATGTACATTTATTTATTCAATCTCTGCCTTAGGACCTTTTAACTGTCTGTATTATATATATATATATATATATATATATATATATATATATATATATATATATATATATACTAGTGCTGTCAATCGATTAAAAAAATTAATCGCGTTAATCACAGTCATGGACTGTGATTAATCATGATTAATCGCAAATTTAAAATACTAGGATTTACCTGTAAATGTGTTGAAATGAAATGCATGACAAACTAGTTTAAGGAAACAGAACCTTTCGCACCTCCGCCAGGTATGAGACATAATCCTTATTATTCTTTTATCATTATTCATTTGTTTTTATTCAGCCATTATCAGTCTTTATACTGGCAATAAAACGTTTACCAAGCCACATCGCTTCAATCCCAGTTTACATTTACCCAACTATTATCAAAAGTATTTCTAAATAAATACAACAAAACATTTTCTTGCGACCTTACGTGAAGTATTATGACAAAATGCATTAAGAAGAAGAATTGGACCTGTTCTGCAGGTGCATTAGAGCTAATATTAGCATCATGCTACATAAGACAATTTATGAGATTAATAGTACACTTTTACTCAGAACTCACTTTAAACCAGCATCGAGTGTTTGTAATAACAAAATAATAATAAAAAAATATTAACGCGTTAAAAATTTTAGATTAATCGCATGCGTTAACGCGTTAACGTTGACACCCCTAATACACACACACACACACACACACACACACACACATACACATATATATATATATATGTGTGTGTGTGTGTGTGTGTATGCATGTATGTATGTATGTATGTGTGTGTGTGTGTGTGTGTGTGTGTGTGTATATATATATATATATATATATATATACACACACACACACACACACACACATACATACATATACATATATATACACATATAGACGTGTGTGTGTGTGTATATACATACACATACAGTATCTCACAAAAGTGAGTACACCCCTCACATTTCAGCAACAATTTTAGTATATCTTCTCAAGGAACAATACTATAGAAATGAAACTTGGATATATTTTAGAGTAGTCAATGTGCAACTTGTATAGCAGTAAAGATTTACTGTCCTCTGAAAGTAACTCAACATACAGCCATTATTGTCAAAAAAGCTGGCAACAAAAGTGAGTACACCCTAAGTGATAACAGCTATACGTTGTTTAACCATGCAAAGCCACATGTCCTATTCATCATGTTCATGCTTTTGTCTGCTTGACAGGACTATACAAATTTGTGTATCTTGTATTGGAGCAGTTAAAATTTGGTGCTTTGAGTACAATTCTCTCATACTGACCACTGGATGTTCAACATGGCACCTCATGGCAAAGAACTCTCTGAGGATTTGAGAATTAGAATTGTTGCTCTCCACAAAGATGGCCTAGGCTATAAGAAGATCAGTAACAGCCTGAAACTGAGTTACAGTACAGTGGTCAGTGTCACACAGAGGTTTTCCAAGACGGGTTCCACTCGGAACAGGCCTCGCAAGGGTCAGTCAAAGAAGTTGAGTCCTCGTGGTGTGCGTCAGGTGCAGAAGCTGGCTTCAAAAAACACACGCATTAGTGCTGCCAGCATTGCTTTAGAGGTTGCAGAAGTGAAAGGTCAGCTTGTCAGTGCTCAGACCATACACCACACACTGCAACAAGTCGGTTTGCATGGCCGTCGTCCCAGAAGGAAGCCTCTTCTGAAGCTGACTCACAAGAAAAGCCTTCAAACAGTTTGCTGAAGACAACCTGAATTACTGGAACCATGTCCTGTGGTCTGATGAGACTAAGATAAACTTGTTTGCCTCAGATGGTGTCCAGCATGTGTGTTGACGGCCTGGTGAGAAGTACCAGGAAAATTGTGTCTTGCCTACAGTCAAGAATGGTGGTGATAGCATCATGGTCTGGGGCTGCATGGGTGCTGCTGGTACTGGGGAGCTGCGGTTCATTGAGGGAAACATGGATTCCAACATGTACTGTGACATTCTGAAGCAGAACATGATGCCCTCCCTTCAGAAACTCGGTTTTCCAACATAATAATGACCCCAAACACACGGCCAAGATCTGCTGATGAAGCTGAAGGTGAAGGTGATGGAGTGGACAAGTATGTCTCCAGACCTGAACCCTATTGAGCACATGTGGGGCATCCTCAAGCTGAAGGTGGAGAAGCGTCATGTGTCTAACATCCAGCAGCTCCGTGATGTCATTATGGAGGAGTGGAAGAGGATCCCAGCAACAACCTGCAGCTCTGGTCAATTCCAAGCCCAGGAGGATTAAGGCAATGCTAGATAACAGTGGTGCTCACACAGAATATTGACACTTTGGACACAGTTTGGACATGTTCACTTAGGGTGTACTCATTTTTGTTGCCAGTTATTTGGACAATAATGGCTATACGCTGAGTTATTTTTAGAGGACAGTAAATTTGTACATCTATACAAGCTGCAGATTGACTACTCTAAAATATATCCCAGTTTCATTTGTGCAGTATTGTCCCTTGAGAAGATATACCAAAATTGTTGCTGTAATGTGAGGGGTGTACTCACTTTTGTGAGATACTGTGTATATATATATATATATATATATATATATATATATACACACACACACACACACACACACACACACACAGTGGGTACAGAAAGTATTCAGACCCCCTTAAATTTTTCACTCTTTGTTATATTGCAGCCATTTGCCAAAATCATTTGTTAATTTTTTTTCCTAATTAATGTACACATAGCACCCCATATTGACAGAAAAACACAGAATTGTTGACATTTTTGCAGATTTATTAAAAAAGAAAAACTGAAATATCACATGGTCCTAAGTATTCAGACCCTTTGCTGTGACACTCATATATTTAACTCAGGTGCTGTCCATTTCTTCTGATCATCCTTGAGATGGTTCTACACCTTCATTTGAGTCCAGCTGTGTTTGATTATACTGATTGGACTTGATTAGGAAAGCCACACACCTGTCTATATAAGACCTTACAGCTCACAGTGCATGTCAGAGCAAATGAGAATCATGAGGTCAAAGGAACTGCCTGAAGAGCTCAGAGACAGAATTGTGGCAAGGCACAGGTCTGGCCAAGGTTACAAAAATTTCTGCTGCACTTAAGGTTCCTAAGAGCACAGTGGCCTCCATAATCCTTAAATGGAAGACGTTTGGGACTACCAGAACCCTTCCTAGAGCTGGCCGTCCGGCCAAACTGAGCTATCGGGGGAGAAGAACCTTGGTGAGTGAGGTAAAGAAGAACCCAAAGATCACTGTGGCTGAGCTCCAGAGATGCAGTCGGGAGATGGGAGAAAGTTGTAGAAAGTCAACCATCACTGCAGCCCTCCACCAGTCGGGGCTTTATGGCAGAGTGGCCCGACGGAAGCCTCTCCTCAGTGCAAGACACATGAAAGCCCGCATGAAGGACTCCAAGATGGTGAGAAATAAGATTCTCTGGTCTGATGAGACCAAGATAGAACTTTTTGGCCTTAATTCTAAGCGGTATGTGTGGAGAAAACCAGGCACTGCTCATCACCTGTCCAATACAGTCCCAACAGTGAAGCATGGTGGTGGCAGCATCATGCTATGGGGGTGTTTTTCAGCTGCAGGGACAGGACGACTGGTTGCAATCGAGGGAAAGATGAATGCGGCCAAGTACAGGGATATCCTGGACGAAAACCTTCTCCAGAGTGCTCAGGACCTCAGACTGGGCCGAAGGTTTACCTTCCAACAAGACAATGACCCTAAGCACACAGCTAAAATAACGAAGGAGTGGCTTCACAACAACTCCGTGACTGTTCTTGAATGGCCTAGACAGAGCCCTGACTTAAACCCAATTGAGCATCTCTAGAGAGACCTAAAAATGGCTGTCCACCAATGTTTACCATCCAACCTGACAGAACTGGAGAGGATCTGCAAGGAGGAATGGCAGAGGATCGCCAAATCCAGGTGTGAAAAACTTGTTGCATCTTTCCCAAAAAGACTCATGGCTATATTAGATCAAAAGGGTGCTTCTACTAAATACTGAGCAAAGGAACTGAATACTTAGGACCATGTGATATTTCAGTTTTTCTTTTTTAATAAATCTGCAAAAATGTCAACAATTCTGTGTTTTTCTGTCAATATGGGGTGCTGTGTGTACATTAATGAGGAAAAAAATGAACTTAAATGATTTTAGCAAATGGCTGCAATATAACAAAGAGTGAAAAATTTAAGGGGGTCTGAATACTTTCCGTACCCACTGTATATGCAGCGACTTGTTTCATTGAATCCACAGGTACTATATAGAAGAGGGATCAGCCGTTCATGAAGCAAAACATTATTATTTCTGATGTGTAAAAGAAAGGCAAGGTAACACATGACATGTTCAACACTGCAAAAACGAAAATTTAATAACCAACAGATAAATCACATGTACAGGATGGTGAGAAGGATATATCTTCACAATGCTGCCTGTTTATGCAAAAGATAAACAAACTCTTGTGGTTCCTTATGCACATTAAGATGGGGTGTTATGTAAATCAGGAAGCCCTCTTGTTTTTTGTTATGATTTGATAGAAAACCGAAAGCAGTTTAGTGTGACTTACATGGATGTACAGGTATTCCAAGTCTGTTCTAGGTATCTGTATTCTAGGGCAAATACAGAGCCACAGATGCAAAATATACACAAATAATTGTGTTGCCTTAACCCTCTGGGGTCGACAAACGTGGATACGCGTTTTGTGGTAGATTTTCCTGATAAGGCCGAAATGAACTTGAATTACTCTGCCATTTTTGATCGTACAGATAAGAGCAATACACCATTCGAATCTGTAAGGGGTCTACTTTTATTTGTATACACTCATTATAACAACTAAACTTTGTACTTTTGAAGAATAAAGAAAACAAACAGGGTGCGTTCTCTGCCTTCTCCCTCTCCGCAAGCTGCTTTTAGAAACGCGTCACTAAAATGAACTGTAACTCAGCAAATACTCAGCACACAGACATGGGAGTTATATCAATAGAAAACTTGAAGCGTCTACTTTTAAATGAAGTAAGTCATATCATACGGTGTTGTAAATAAAATATAAATAATTTTTAAAAAAAAATTTTCAATCTCCTCACATTCTGTCTTACCTGCCTCAAAGTCACAGTCACACTGATGGGCCATTAGGGGAGGGCCCTTTGTCTCTCAGGAGAAAATCACTTAATATTCAAGGCCATTGCCACTCCCTCGCATATAGGCTTTCGATCACAAAACATGTCTTTAAAAAATTAAATCAATATATTGTTTTGTGTAAGTAAACAAGCTGATTTTCACATAATTTTGAAGCAAAAACTCTAGGCTATAAGATCCAGTTCTCAAAAGTCTTGTAAACAGATGTTCTGTATGTGTTTTATGACCTTATTTCAGTGACTTCAAATTTTTAGTTTTTCACTAACCACGCATAAACGTTGCTTTCTCAAAAACACAATCATGTACATAAATGCTGCTAACATATTATTATAGCCCAGTTTGTGCTGTTTACAGTGTTATTAGACTTTAGCCATTTATATTTTTATAAGTAACTGAAAAAAAGCACAAATGTCAGTACATGGTGAAACTTCCCCAGGCCCCCAAAACACCCTCAGACCCCAGAGGGTTAAGAGACACTACTGCCATGCAAGTTTAACTACCGATAATGAAGTTTTTGTGAAATAGCTATCCTCAAAAGAAATCTGTATACATCTGTAATATACTTTACTGCATAAAGTACTTTCACTTCAGCAGATACAAAAGTAAAAGCACAACAGATGAAAGGAAATAGTGCTGCACCTGTTGATGAGGTCAGACTCAATTTTGTGATCTAACAAACACTTTGTTTTCAGCTATTTTTTAAAAGATGATGCTGCTCTGGTCAATATGTCAAGTTCTGCAATTCCCAATAGATAAATGTCATTTACAGCATATATACATTACATTGACACATGCACACACTTCAACTCAATTGTATCACAGAGGATTGCATAAGGAACCTCTGACTGTTTACTGGGGAGTTACTTTGGTTAGAAAACAAGTAGGCTAACCATGTGCAAACTATAGCACATGTCCATATGCCTTGATCTTGTTTAACCTCCAACCTGCATTACAGGATCCAGGAAGTGTTTGCTAAATGACCAAATGGAAATGTAATATGAATTTAAAAAAGCTTTCTTCAATCAGGAGGTTGGAGGTTAGGATGATTCCAGGGGCCAAGCGAGGGAGAGGGGGCCCAGAACACGTTTTTTACAGAGGGGGACAGCTGCGTAGTGACTAGTGTTAATTTTGTCAGCTATTTTCAATTTTAGTCTTAGTCTTAGTCTCGTGTTAAATGTTCTTGTTAGTTTTTATCATATTTAGTCAACCTTATCCTATTTAGTTTTAGTCAAAGAAAATCTAAAGTATTTTAGTTTAGTTTTAGCGAAGAAAACCTGCAGTAGTCTATTTTAGTCTAGTTTTTGACGTAAAATGGATTTTGATTCTATAATAGGCAGACACGCACTCTATGTTTTATAATGGACTGAACGCTATCTGCTTGTCATGTGTCATAAACATCCTTTATTGTTAAAAAATACCATGAGCTGCATAAAAACATATACAGAAAATATATCTTCATAATTGTTACAGAACCGAGGCGAGAGGCGTGCAGATCGCTGGGAGTGTATCGCTGGGCGCCACCACTGCGCAGGGAGCTGAAGCAGACGTCCCCATTTCATGAGGTTCTGCAGCACAAGCCGCCACCTCTGGGGAAACTGCGGCGGGCATTATTGCTTCTGAAGAAACCGCAGCAGACACTGCTGCTTCCGGAGGTTCTGCAGCATAAGCCACCACCTTTGGAGACTCGGCAGTGGTGTACGCGGCCCAGGCACACCATAAAGCAACCCCCCACATGGGAAGTGCTGCTAACAGGGGAATGAGTGCATGATTGGGAGGACTAGAGTGATTAGGTTTGGGGATACCAGCAACGTGTGCAGACACCAGTGGTGTGTCCCTAACACTGGATACCAAACTGGGATATTGAAGGACTGACCTTGAAGATCTGGATGCAACAGACAGGACGTGACAAGACTCTGGATGATCAGCTGAGACGCGACGAGACTCTGGACGATCAGCTGAGACGTGACGAGACTCTGGACGATCAGCTGAGACGTGACGAGACTCTGGACGATCAGCTGAGACGTGACGAGACTCTGGACGATCAGCTGAGACGTGACGAGAGTCTGGATGATCAGCTGAGACGTGACGAGAGTCTGGATGATCAGCTGAGACGTGACTCGTGAAGTGCACCCGTGACTTGACTTGACTCGACTCGTGACGAGCAGCCGTGACTTGACTTGAGACGAGCAGCAGTGACTTGATTTTGCTCGTGACGATCAACTGTGACTTGATTTGGCTCGTGGCTCAAGAAGATCAGCTGTGACTTGACTTGGCTCAAGAAGATCAGCTGTGACTTGACTGGACTCACGAAGATCAACCGTGACTTGACTTGGCTCACGAAGATCAACCGTGACTTGACTTGGCTCACGAAGATCAGCCGTGACTTGACTTGACTCGTGACGAGCAGCCGTGACTTGACTTGACTTGTGACGAGCAGCCGTGACTTGACTTGACTCGTGGCTGAAGAAGATCAGCTGAGACGTGACGAGACTCTGGACGATCAGCTGAGACGTGACGAGACTCTGGATGATCAGCTGAGACGTGACTTGACTCGTGACGAGCAGCCGTGACTTGATTTGGCTCGTGACAATCAACTGTGACTTGATTTGGCTCGTGGCTCAAGAAGATCAGCTGTGACATGACGAGACTCTGGACGATCAGCTGAGACGTGACGAGACTCTGGACGATCATCTGAGACGTGATGTGACTCGTGAAGAGCAGCCGTGACTTGACTTGACTTGACTCGTGACGAGCAGCCGTGACTTGATTTGGCTTGTGACGATCAACTGTGACTTGATTTGCCTCGTGGCTCAAGAAGATCAGCTGTGACTTGACTGGACTCACGAAGATCAACCGTGACTTGACTTGGCTCACGAAGATCAACAGTGACTTGACTTGGCTCACGAAGATCAGCCGTGACTTGACTTGACTCGTGACGAGCAGCCGTGACTTGACTTGACTCGTGACGAGCAGCCGTGACTTGACTTGACTCGTGGCTGAAGAAGATCAGCTGAGACGTGACGAGACTCTGGACGATCAGCTGAGACGTGACGAGACTCTGGATGATCAGCTGAGACGTGACTTGACTCGTGACGAGCAGCCGTGACTTGATTTGGCTCGTGACAATCAACTGTGACTTGATTTGGCTCGTGGCTCAAGAAGATCAGCTGTGACATGACGAGACTCTGGACGATCAGCTGAGACGTGACGAGACTCTGGACGATCATCTGAGACGTGATGTGACTCGTGAAGAGCAGCCGTGACTTGACTTGACTCGTGATGAGCAGCCGTGACTTGATTTGGCTTGTGACGATCAACTGTGACTTGATTTGCCTCGTGGCTCAAGAAGATCAGCTGTGACTTGACTGGACTCACGAAGATCAACCGTGACTTGACTTGGCTCACGAAGAACAACCGTGACTTGACTTGGCTCACGAAGATCAGCCGTGACTTGACTTGACTCGTGACGAGCAGCCGTGACTTGACTTGACTCGTGACGAGCAGCCGTGACTTGACTTGACTCGTGGCTGAAGAAGATCAGCTGAGACGTGACGAGACTCTGGACGATCAGCTGAGACGTGACGAGACTCTGGATGATCAGCTGAGACGTGACTTGACTCGTGACGAGCAGCCGTGACTTGATTTGGCTTGTGACGATCAACTGTGACTTGATTTGGCTCGTGGCTCAAGAAGATCAGCTGTGACTTGACTTGTTTTATGACCTTATTTCAGTGACTTCAAATTTTTAGTTTTTCACTAACCACGCATAAACGTTGCTTTCTCAAAAACACAATCATGTACATAAATGCTGCTAACATATTATTATAGCCCAGTTTGTGCTGTTTACAGTGTTATTAGACTTTAGCCATTTATATTTTTATAAGTAACTGAAAAAAAGCACAAATGTCAGTACATGGTGAAACTTCCCCAGGCCCCCAAAACACCCTCAGACCCCAGAGGGTTAAGAGACACTACTGCCATGCAAGTTTAACTACCGATAATGAAGTTTTTGTGAAATAGCTATCCTCAAAAGAAATCTGTATACATCTGTAATATACTTTACTGCATAAAGTACTTTCACTTCAGCAGATACAAAAGTAAAAGCACAACAGATGAAAGGAAATAGTGCTGCACCTGTTGATGAGGTCAGACTCAATTTTGTGATCTAACAAACACTTTGTTTTCAGCTATTTTTTAAAAGATGATGCTGCTCTGGTCAATATGTCAAGTTCTGCAATTCCCAATAGATAAATGTCATTTACAGCATATATACATTACATTGACACATGCACACACTTCAACTCAATTGTATCACAGAGGATTGCATAAGGAACCTCTGACTGTTTACTGGGGAGTTACTTTGGTTAGAAAACAAGTAGGCTAACCATGTGCAAACTATAGCACATGTCCATATGCCTTGATCTTGTTTAACCTCCAACCTGCATTACAGGATCCAGGAAGTGTTTGCTAAATGACCAAATGGAAATGTAATATGAATTTAAAAAAGCTTTCTTCAATCAGGAGGTTGGAGGTTAGGATGATTCCAGGGGCCAAGCGAGGGAGAGGGGGCCCAGAACACGTTTTTTACAGAGGGGGACAGCTGCGTAGTGACTAGTGTTAATTTTGTCAGCTATTTTCAATTTTAGTCTTAGTCTTAGTCTCGTGTTAAATGTTCTTGTTAGTTTTTATCATATTTAGTCAACCTTATCCTATTTAGTTTTAGTCAAAGAAAATCTAAAGTATTTTAGTTTAGTTTTAGCGAAGAAAACCTGCAGTAGTCTATTTTAGTCTAGTTTTTGACGTAAAATGGATTTTGATTCTATAATAGGCAGACACGCACTCTATGTTTTATAATGGACTGAACGCTATCTGCTTGTCATGTGTCATAAACATCCTTTATTGTTAAAAAATACCATGAGCTGCATAAAAACATATACAGAAAATATATCTTCATAATTGTTACAGAACCGAGGCGAGAGGCGTGCAGATCGCTGGGAGTGTATCGCTGGGCGCCACCACTGCGCAGGGAGCTGAAGCAGACGTCCCCATTTCATGAGGTTCTGCAGCACAAGCCGCCACCTCTGGGGAAACTGCGGCGGGCATTATTGCTTCTGAAGAAACCGCAGCAGACACTGCTGCTTCCGGAGGTTCTGCAGCATAAGCCACCACCTTTGGAGACTCGGCAGTGGTGTACGCGGCCCAGGCACACCATAAAGCAACCCCCCACATGGGAAGTGCTGCTAACAGGGGAATGAGTGCATGATTGGGAGGACTAGAGTGATTAGGTTTGGGGATACCAGCAACGTGTGCAGACACCAGTGGTGTGTCCCTAACACTGGATACCAAACTGGGATATTGAAGGACTGACCTTGAAGATCTGGATGCAACAGACAGGACGTGACAAGACTCTGGATGATCAGCTGAGACGCGACGAGACTCTGGACGATCAGCTGAGACGTGACGAGACTCTGGACGATCAGCTGAGACGTGACGAGACTCTGGACGATCAGCTGAGACGTGACGAGACTCTGGACGATCAGCTGAGACGTGACGAGAGTCTGGATGATCAGCTGAGACGTGACGAGAGTCTGGATGATCAGCTGAGACGTGACTCGTGAAGTGCACCCGTGACTTGACTTGACTCGACTCGTGACGAGCAGCCGTGACTTGACTTGAGACGAGCAGCAGTGACTTGATTTTGCTCGTGACGATCAACTGTGACTTGATTTGGCTCGTGGCTCAAGAAGATCAGCTGTGACTTGACTTGGCTCAAGAAGATCAGCTGTGACTTGACTGGACTCACGAAGATCAACCGTGACTTGACTTGGCTCACGAAGATCAACCGTGACTTGACTTGGCTCACGAAGATCAGCCGTGACTTGACTTGACTCGTGACGAGCAGCCGTGACTTGACTTGACTTGTGACGAGCAGCCGTGACTTGACTTGACTCGTGGCTGAAGAAGATCAGCTGAGACGTGACGAGACTCTGGACGATCAGCTGAGACGTGACGAGACTCTGGATGATCAGCTGAGACGTGACTTGACTCGTGACGAGCAGCCGTGACTTGATTTGGCTCGTGACAATCAACTGTGACTTGATTTGGCTCGTGGCTCAAGAAGATCAGCTGTGACATGACGAGACTCTGGACGATCAGCTGAGACGTGACGAGACTCTGGACGATCATCTGAGACGTGATGTGACTCGTGAAGAGCAGCCGTGACTTGACTTGACTTGACTCGTGACGAGCAGCCGTGACTTGATTTGGCTTGTGACGATCAACTGTGACTTGATTTGCCTCGTGGCTCAAGAAGATCAGCTGTGACTTGACTGGACTCACGAAGATCAACCGTGACTTGACTTGGCTCACGAAGATCAACAGTGACTTGACTTGGCTCACGAAGATCAGCCGTGACTTGACTTGACTCGTGACGAGCAGCCGTGACTTGACTTGACTCGTGACGAGCAGCCGTGACTTGACTTGACTCGTGGCTGAAGAAGATCAGCTGAGACGTGACGAGACTCTGGACGATCAGCTGAGACGTGACGAGACTCTGGATGATCAGCTGAGACGTGACTTGACTCGTGACGAGCAGCCGTGACTTGATTTGGCTCGTGACAATCAACTGTGACTTGATTTGGCTCGTGGCTCAAGAAGATCAGCTGTGACATGACGAGACTCTGGACGATCAGCTGAGACGTGACGAGACTCTGGACGATCATCTGAGACGTGATGTGACTCGTGAAGAGCAGCCGTGACTTGACTTGACTCGTGATGAGCAGCCGTGACTTGATTTGGCTTGTGACGATCAACTGTGACTTGATTTGCCTCGTGGCTCAAGAAGATCAGCTGTGACTTGACTGGACTCACGAAGATCAACCGTGACTTGACTTGGCTCACGAAGAACAACCGTGACTTGACTTGGCTCACGAAGATCAGCCGTGACTTGACTTGACTCGTGACGAGCAGCCGTGACTTGACTTGACTCGTGACGAGCAGCCGTGACTTGACTTGACTCGTGGCTGAAGAAGATCAGCTGAGACGTGACGAGACTCTGGACGATCAGCTGAGACGTGACGAGACTCTGGATGATCAGCTGAGACGTGACTTGACTCGTGACGAGCAGCCGTGACTTGATTTGGCTTGTGACGATCAACTGTGACTTGATTTGGCTCGTGGCTCAAGAAGATCAGCTGTGACTTGACTTGGCTCAAGAAGATCGCTGTTGTGTCCGCAATTTTGCAAACAGGCTCCACTGTTGTCGCCATTATGTGAGCGCGCTCCGGTGTGGCCGCCATCTCACGAGCGGGTTGAATCACCGGAGTAGCGATCAGTAAACTCGAATGTCCCGGAGCTTGTGACTGATTAAATCTCGTGGCTGCCATTACCGGCACGGACGTGATGACGCGTTCTCTCTCCGCGACACCCACAGTGAATGCTGAACCAACAGTCAATAAAGCATAGTCCATAAAATCACTTAGAGATGAACGGGGACCTTCACGGATTAGTCGCGATTTGAGCGGCTGATTAATGCCCTCACAAAAAAAGTCTATGAGCACACAGTCCGGTAGATCAGAAAAATATGCGAGATCTAAATACTTTTGCACATAATCCTCAAGCGATCGTAAGCCCTGCTCAAGGGTTAATAACAGTTTTGTAGTGTCCATACCTGGCCAATATCCACATGATAAGCTGCTGAATCCTGGTGTGGCCGAGTATTCTGTTACGGAACCAACGAGGCAAGAGGTGTGCGGATCCATTTGCGAGCATTTATTAATAAACATAGTCAAAACACAGGCAGGGTTGGACAAATGGCAAACAGGTATATAGAGGGCAAGACAGAAGAATACTCATATAAACAGGCGTGTGTCGATCGGCCGCGAACGTGATCCAGGGGGCGAGGCAAAGAGAGATAATCCAGTACACAAGCAATAGTCCAGGCAGGAGCAAACAGAGTCCGAAATGGCAAGACAAGGGTAAATCCAAAACAGACAATAAATCCAGGGCAGGCTGCTGACAGACGAGATGAGATAAACCAGGCAAGGATAGAGACTCGAATGAACAGACTAAGAACAAGACTAGACTAGACTAGACACTGGAATAGGCTCCGAAGCGTTGCTATCACTAGCTTAGCAATAAGCGCAAACAATACTCGGCAGCCTGAACAGGAACTGAATGGGTATTAAATAGACAGCTTAATTGGTTACAGGTGAGCATGTGATTAGGGTGAAATGTATTGTGGGAACTGAAGTCCAGTGTGAGTGTAACAGTCTGTGTAGTGTGAGAGTCAATGTAACTGAAGAGTGACCTCTGATGGAGAGTGAACGGAAGGGCAGTGATGGGCAGTAGTGTCGCTACAAGTAGTGACGCTAGTAGTTTAACTACATTTCTCAGTAGCGTGGTGGTAGCGTCGCTGTTTTCTGAATCAAATAGCTTTTCAGTAGCGAAGCTCTATTTTTGATCAAGTAGCGCGGTAGCGTCAACAAAAGCTAACGTTACATTTTCCAAAGCATTTCTGAAACTCAAGCTCAAATCAGAAATTTAACTTACTACGCATCACTGATCCTGGATCAGTAAGTGACGCCCCCGCCACTAAAGCTCGTAACGCCATTGGCTCCTCAACCTGTCAATCAAACCTCATTATTCGTCCTGCCTCTCTCGTCAATGATGTGCGGCGCGCAGTTTAGAGCATCTCAGCTTGTTTGCCGTCTGAAGGTAAATAAAGAACTGTTGATTGAATAAGTACAGCGTTTTCTTTACTCTATCTTTATAAAGGCTAATGTTTTTTTGTATTTGAGGAGTGGAGAAGAGTGTCACAGCCAAATAGCTCGTGCGAAGCGCTGAATCTTTTATGATGCTTTGAACAAATAACAGAAAAAACTGAGCGCTCACATAGCGACAGAAAACTGTAAAGTTTACTGCAAGTTGATGAAAATGTAAATGCGATGCCCGTGCTGCCTTTGATGAGGCGGTAATGACGGGAAAAATGCTGGTCAAAAGCTTGAACTTGATTTTGGTGAAATGTTAATAATATGACACATGTAACGATACAGATAGCCAGGCCTATACATCTATATGATAACACTATACAATAAGATTTCATTAATGCTAGCTGTATTAACTAACATCAGCATACAATTGAACAATACATTTATTACAGTATTTATTAATCTTTGTTAATGTTAGTTAATGAAAATACAGTCGTTCATTGGTAGTTCATGTTAGTTCACAGTGCATTAACTAATGCTAACAAACACAACTTTTGATTTTAGTTTTTCTCAGACACTTTGGTGCATTCCTCGAATCATCCTTAATATTTGCAAAGTATGTGCATTTCTCAAAACAATTTGTACAAACAGCACCACACAATGATTACCTGCAAAAACCTGAAACCTATTCAAAATCTTTAGTTCATCGCTCAAAAGTATTTGTCAATGAACATATCAGACAGTGCCATCAGAATGAACAGTCCTTTTGTCATTGTTCACAAACAAGATAGTCTAAATGCTTAGTGTGACGGGAGGAGCCAAGGACAGACACAGTGGGTGTGGCGTCAGGCCTCGGAGAGGCTTTTATTTAACACAAATAATAAAATAACGTGTCCAAAGGGGAAAATAGTGTCCAAAATAAACAGGGGATCTGGTGTCCTCGTCGTGCTGCGAGGTTCGTGAAGGAGGGGCAGTGTTCTGGAAGGAAGGGTCCAGGTAAGGGGCGGAGTCCGGCGGCCGCACGCGCTCCCCTCTAAGGACCGGGGCGCGAGGGGCGGCGGCTTCTCCAGCGGCTTCTTCCTCCTTCTTGGCCCACGGCGCTTGACGGGATTGAACGGCCCGGCATCCTGGCCCGGCGGCCGTATTACGGGTGCGGGTTCGCTCGGACCGCGGGTCCGGCGGCTCACGTCTCTGGCGGCGCGGGAATCCCTCTACGCACCCTTCCTGGACCCACGAGGACACCAGCGTGCATGCACGGGGAAGAGACCGGTCTCTCGAGGAGAGGCGCGCTCGGCATTTAACAGCGGCGGTGATGAGGCTTCATTCCCTTCAGGTGTGCCTCATCACACGCCGCCAGACCTGGTTGTTTCAGCGCCCCTCCTCTCTCACACACCCACTCCCGTCGGGAGCCTGGTGAAGGGCGGCGATTAAGGGACGGGGTGCTGCTGATAATAAGGGGGGAGGCAGCTGACTCGTCACATTCCCCCCCCCAAGCGACACCCCCGTCATAAGGCCGCCGCCCACGCAGGAGTGCTACCTTCCTCAACCAGGCTCCAGCGGTCGGAGTGGGCGGGGCAGGGATTCCTCTCCGGGCAACTCTCCCTCTCGCACCGCGCCGGCACCGGGACAGAGAAACCGGGTTTTAGTCGACAGCCTCAACCAACCACAGGGTAAATGACAATAGTAAAAAACGTCACTTACCCCTTTGGTGGCTGGGAGGCCGTCTCCATCGTTCCTCCGTCCCAGTGCGGGTTTTCTCGAAGTTTTACGAGCGAGAGAGGATGACGTCATCAGGTGTTACCCAACTGCGCTGTCTAGGCTCCGCCTTGCCTGCATTCTCCACCACTGTGACGGGAGGAGCCAAGGACAGACACAGTGGGTGTGGCGTCAGGCCTCGGAGAGGCTTTTATTTAACACAAATAATAAAATAACGTGTCCAAAGGGGAAAATAGTGTCCAAAATAAACAGGGGATCTGGTGTCCTCGTCGTGCTGCGAGGTTCGTGAAGGAGGGGCAGTGTTCTGGAAGGAAGGGTCCAGGTAAGGGGCGGAGTCCGGCGGCCGCACGCGCTCCCCTCTAAGGACCGGGGCGCGAGGGGCGGCGGCTTCTCCAGCGGCTTCTTCCTCCTTCTTGGCCCACGGCGCTTGACGGGATTGAACGGCCCGGCATCCTGGCCCGGCGGCCGTATTACGGGTGCGGGTTCGCTCGGACCGCGGGTCCGGCGGCTCACGTCTCTGGCGGCGCGGGAATCCCTCTACGCACCCTTCCTGGACCCTCGAGGACACCAGCGTGCATGCACGGGGAAGAGACCGGTCTCTCGAGGAGAGGCGCGCTCGGCATTTAACAGCGGCGGTGATGAGGCTTCATTCCCTTCAGGTGTGCCTCATCACACGCCGCCAGACCTGGTTGTTTCAGCGCCCCTCCTCTCTCACACACCCACTCCCGTCGGGAGCCTGGTGAAGGGCGGCGATTAAGGGACGGGGTGCTGCTGATAATAAGGGGGGAGGCAGCTGACTCGTCACATTAGTCATGTTATCAATATAACAGTGCAAACTGTTGGTATTACCTGATATAAACTATGGCAACAGTTTGGATGACAGTTACTGTATTGAAATGCAGAAGGCTGCACTTCTTATGTTTGCCATATCCATTTCAAAAATATAATTTACATATTACTGTATGTGGGGATACTGATTGAAAGAGACTGGATAGGATTCACAGTTACACTTTTACTAGTGATCTGACCCCCCAAAAAACAAACAAACAAACAAAAAAACAAAACAAAAAAACATTACAACATCATTGTGATATAGAAAAGAAAAATAAATATGGGCACAAAGGCAAAAATACAAAATTAGAAAGACAAACACAGGCAGAGCTTTGCTTTTGCATGTAGTACTGTATGAAAAATTACAGAGAACTGGTTTATCATTGATCTACATTCTCTTCATTAGTGAAAGTTAAGATTCACCTGCACAATCCATGGCATATTTACAAAAAGACTAATAGAAATGTTTAGAAAATATGCTTGACAGTTTATGAATACTATATCAACCATTTTGCATTTAATGAATTATACAATGAACTAATGACTAGATGTTTTGAGGGTAAGACAATTGCACAGAGAACTATATAATAAATTTTGAGCAATATAACATTAGCAACTGATAATGTAGGAAAACGCAGACAAATGTACATAATCAGTTGCATGAATGTACCAAAGCAATTGCAACTTGTTTAGAAGAATGAGAAACTGCTTTTATGCTGTGCACAAGTGACTGATGATGTGGAGCTTGAACAAGTAGTTTTGAGAATTTCATTTCTGATCTGAGAAATGCACCAAAGCAACTGAGGAAAACTGTAATCGTGCATTAGTACATCTTGAAATTAACATTAATAAATGCTGCAGAAGAATTGTTCATTCTTAGTTCACGTTAACTAGTTAACTAATGTTAACTAATGTTAACTAATGAACCTTATTGTGAAGTGTTACCATTTATATAAATGTATCTGTGTACAATAAAGCCACAATACCAACGACCAATAGGAGGTTTCCGGCCAACAGGATAAATTTATTTTGCCTATGTCACTATATGAGGTAAATCCGGCCCTGTACATGATACTGATTTTTGTTGCCAAATTGGTTTGGAACAGTTGTTGAATAAACAATTAAACTGAATGTCTGTCTATGTGCTTGACTGACAGTTTTATTGATCACTGAGAGAGCATTGGCTTGGTATGATGTTGGTTCAATATAAAAATGATTAAAAACAAAAAAATAGCTTAGTTGTGATAAACTACTTTTGCCAGGGCTGTAGCTTTAGTGTAGTGAAGCTTCATTTAATGAGTAACTGTTAGCTTAGCTCACTACATTTTCCAAGTAGCTTGCCCAACACTGCGGAAGGGCAGGCACAGGATTCGTAACAATAATTATATGTCTATTTGCTTTCATATTTCCTGTGTAGAAAAATTTTGATAACATACATGTTTAAACTGAGAAATTGTACAATTTTATGCACAAAATGAGCTCATTTCAAATTTGATGCCTGCTACAGGTCTCAAAATAGAAAAAAATATGAATTACCTCAAATGACCCTCAGTGTCTGTAACCTACAATTCTTCAGTATCTGCCTAAGGTTCAGTTTTCTATTACACAAGTTACATTCATTATTTATTTAATACTCTTGACTAGATTAAAATTATGAACTAAACATTTCATCAAAATTAGAGAAAGAATATATAAAAACTTACTGAACATTCCTCTACATGCAGTGGTGTAGTAGAGCCTGAAAAAGTGGGTATACTCTTAATTCATGCCCCATTTTTTTATTGTTTTAAAGTGCCCCAACAAAGGATGAACACCCTGTGTTATAAACAGTGACATGTAAGACTAGTCTTGCATATTTCATTGACCCCAAAATAGGCCAGTAGTATTTGCATATTTTCACTTAACTTCTGCGGCTTGACTTCATGAAGTAAGGATCATTATGAAATTAATATTAGCCACCGAAGAGGTGCAGATTTTGCAATAAATAATTGAAAAAAAAAAAAAAGACTGCAGGAATTAACATTTTATCAACACGTCTAGTAAATGACCGATCTCACAACCACTTCATACATATTTTACGAGGTGGCTAATTCAAATGAATTTGTACGAATTTGCCACCTCATAAAATATGTACAATTTTTCAAGGCACCTTGGTCCTGACCATGAATATTTGTATTTTTTAACATGCGACTGGATTAACCAATCATGTGCTGGACTGCCACAATTTTGGCTAAAGCGGGACACTACAGGATGATGTGCATCAGAGGGGATTTAGAAGTGGGTACACTTAAGAGTGCACTTGAGGTACAAACAGCACAGAGTGCACTTGAGGTAAAGACAGCACAGAGTGCACTTGAAGTACAAGCAGTACAGAGTGTACTTCAAGTACAGACAGCACAGGGTGCACTTGATGTACAGGCAGCACAAAGTGCACTTGAGGAACAGGCAGCACAGGGTGCACTTGAAGTACAGACAGCACAGGGTGCACTTGATGTACAGGCAGCACAAAGTGCACTTGAGGAACAGGCAGCACAGGGTGTACTTGAAGTACAGACAGCACAGGGTGCACTTGAAGTACAGACAGCACAGGGTGCACTTGAAGTACAGACAGCACAGGGTGCACTTGAGGTACAGGCAGCACAGGGTGTACTTGAAGTATAGACAGCACAGAGTGTACTTGAAGTACAGACAGCACAGGGTGCACTTGAAGTACAAAAAGCACAGAGTGTACTTGAAGTACAGTCAGCACAGGGTGCACTTGACGTACAGGCAGCAAAGGGTGCACTTGATGTACAGGCAGCACATAGTGCACTTGAGGTACAGGCAGCACAGGGTGCACTTGATGTATAGACAACACAGAGTGCACTTGAGGTACAGGCAGCACAGGGTGCACTTCAAGTACAAACAGCACAGAGTGTACTTGAAGTACAGACAGCACAGGGTGCACTTGATGTACAGGCAGCACATAGTGCACTTGAGGTACAGGCAGCACAGGGTACACTTGAGGTATAGGCAACACAGAGTGCACTTGAGGTACAGGCAGCACTGGGTGCACTTGAAGTACAGACAGCACAGGGTGTACTTGATGTACAGACAGCAAAGGGTGTACTTGATGTACAGACAGCAAAGGGTGTACTTGAGGTACAGGCAGCACAGGGTGTACTCGAAGTACAGACAGCACAGGGTGCACTTTCAGTACAGGCAGCACAGGGTGAACTTGAGGTACAGGCAGCACAGGGTGTACTTGATGTATAGACAGCACAGGGTGTACTTGATGTACAGACAGCAAAGGGTGTACTTGATGTACAGACAGCAAAGGGTGCACTTGAGGTACAGGCAGCACAGGGTGCACTTGAAGTACAGGCAGCACAGGGTGAACTTGAGATACAGACAACACTGGGTGTACTTGAGGTACAGACAGCACTGGGTGCACTTGAAGTACAAACAGCACAGAGTGCACTCAAGATACAGACAGCACAGGGCGCACTTGAGGTACAGACAGCACAGGGTGTACTTGAAGTACAGACAGCACTGGGTGCACTTGAAGTACAAACAGCACAGAGTGTACTTGAGATACAGACAACACTGGGTGTACTTGAGGTACAGGGAGCACAGATTACACAGAGCCGCCATTTAATACACAGGCACCACAGGGTGTACTTGAGGTACAGGCAGCACAGAGTGCACTTGAGGGACAGGCAGCACAGGGTGTACTTGAAGTACAGACAGCACAGAGTGCACTTGAGGTACAGACAGCATGGTGTACTTAAGGTACAGGCAGCACAGAGTGCACTTGAAGTAGAAACAACACAGGGTGCACTTGAGGTACAGGCAGCACAGGGTGTACTTGAGGTACAGGCAGCACAGAGTGCACTAAAGGTACAAACAACACAGAGTGCACTTGAGGTACAGGTAGCACGGGGTGTACTTGAGGCACAGGCAGCACAGAGTGCACTTGAGGTACAGGTAGCACGGGGTGTACTTGAGGTACAGGCAGCACAGGGTGGTCTTGAGGTTCAGACAGCACAGAGTGCACTTGAGGTATAGGCAGCACAGAGTGCACTTCAGGTGCAAACAGCACAGGGTGTACTGGAGGTACAGACAGCATATAGCGCACTTGAGGTACAAACAGCACAGGGTGTATTTGAGGTACAGGCAGCACAGAGTATACTTAAGGTACAGAGGTCACAATTATATTCCTTCTTAGAGAAAAATGGTATCTGTGAGGATTTCCAGTCAGGATTTAGACTGTATCATAGCACCAAGACTGCTCTCATTAGAGTTACAAATGACCTGCTCTTATGTGATCGTGGTTGTATCTCTCTATTAGTGCTACTGGATCTTAGCGCTGAGTTCGACACTGTCGACCACAACATTCTTTTGAATAGACTAGACAACTTTGTTGGCATTAGTGGAAGTGCATTAGCATGGTTCAAATCGTACTTATCTGACCGCCATCAGTTCGTAGTAGAAAATGAGGAGGTATCATATCGATCACAAGTGCAGTATGGAGTACCTCAAGGATCAGTACTAGGGCTGTTACTTTCACACTTTACATGTTACCCTTGGGAGATATCATCAGGAAGCACAGTGTTAGCTTTCACTGTTATGCTGATGATACTCAGCTCTATATTTCTTTGCGGCCCCGTGAAACACACATGGCTGCACGGCCATGGCCTCCGGAGCTCTCTGCACTACCATGGCCTCCCGAGTCCTCTGATCCGCCATGGCCTCCCGAGTCCTCTGATCTGCCATGCCTTCCCGAGCACCCTGCACCGCCATGGCCTCCCGAGCACCCTGCACTGCCATGGCCTTCCGAGTCTCCTGCACCGCCATGGCCTCCCGAGCTCCCTGCTCTGCCATGGCCTTCCGAGTCTCCTGCACCGCCATGGGTCCCGGAACGGGCGCCGCCCTGGAGGCCTTCCGTCCCTGAACTCTGCCCCTAGAGGCCTCCAGAGCGCCCAGACAGCACTGAGTGCACTTGAAGTACAAACAGCACTGGGTGCACTTGAATTACAAACAGCACAGAGTGCACTCAAGATACAGACAGCACAGGGTGCACTTGAGGTACAGACAGCACAGGGTGTACTTGATGTACAGGCAGCACATAGTGCACTTGAGGTACAGACAGCATAGGGTATACTTGAGGTACAGGCAGCACAGAGTGCACTTGAGGTATAGACAACACAGAGTGCACTTGAGGTACAAGTAGCACTGGGTGCACTTGAAGTACAAACAGCACAGAGTGCACTTGAGGTACAAGTAGCACTGGGTGCACTTGAAGTACAAACAGCACAGAGTGCACTTGAGGTACAGACAGCATAGGGTGTACTTCAGGCAGCACAGAGTGCACTTGAGGTACAGACAGCACTGGGTGCACTTGAATTACAAACAGCACAGAGTGCACTCAAGATACAGACAGCACAGGGTGCACTTGAGGTACAGACAGCACAGGGTGTACTTGAAGTACAGACAGCACTGGGTGCACTTGAAGTACAAACAGCACAGAGTGTACGTGAGATACAGACAACACTAGGTGTACTTGAGGTACAGGTAGCACAGAGTGCACTTGAGGTACAGGTAGGGCTGTGCCAATTATTGAATGATATGATCATGCGCATCTAGACAGTAAAGCCGGTTTCGTGATTAGCGCTAAATCTCCATCACCTGTTTTCAAATAGAGCGCCATTTAATACACAGAGCCGCCATTTAATACACAGGCAGCACAGGATGTACTTGAGGTTCAGACAGCACAGGGTGTACTTGAGGTACAGGCAGCACAGAGTGCTCTTGAGGGACAGGCAGCACAGGGTGTACTTGAAGTACAGACAGCACAGAGTGCACTAAAGGTACAAACAACACAGAGTGCACTTGAGGTACAGGTAGCACGGGGTGTACTTGAGGTACAGGCAGCACAGGGTGGTCTTGAGGTTCAGACAGCACAGAGTGCACTTGAGGTATAGGCAGCACAGAGTGCACTTCAGGTGCAAACAGCACAGAGTGCACTTCAGGTGCAAACAGCACAGGGTGTACTGGAGGTACAGACAGCACATAGCGCACTTGAGGTACAAACAGCACAGGGTGTATTTGAGGTACAGGCAGCACAGAGTATACTTAAGGTACAGAGGTCACAATTATATTCCTTCTTAGAGAAAAATGGTATCTGTGAGGATTTCCAGTCAGGATTTAGACTGTATCATAGCACCAAGACTGCTCTCATTAGAGTTACAAATGACCTGCTCTTATGTGATCGTGGTTGTATCTCTCTATTAGTGCTACTGGATCTTAGCGCTGAGTTCGACACTGTCGACCACAACATTCTTTTGAATAGACTAGACAACTTTGTTGGCATTAGTGGAAGTGCATTAGCATGGTTCAAATCGTACTTATCTGACCGCCATCAGTTCGTAGTAGAAAATGAGGAGGTATCATATCGATCACAAGTGCAGTATGGAGTACCTCAAGGATCAGTACTAGGGCTGTTACTTTCACACTTTACATGTTACCCTTGGGAGATATCATCAGGAAGCACAGTGTTAGCTTTCACTGTTATGCTGATGATACTCAGCTCTATATTTCTTTGCGGCCCCGTGAAACACACATGGCTGCACGGCCATGGCCTCCCGAGCTCTCTGCACTACCATGGCCTCCCGAGTCCTCTGATCCACCATGGCCTCCCGAGTCCTCTGATCTGCCATGGCTTCCCGAGCACCCTGCACCGCCATGGCCTCCCGAGCACCCTGCACTGCCATGGCCTTCCGAGTCTCCTGCACCGCCATGGCCTCCCGAGCTCCCTGCTCTGCCATGGCCTTCCGAGTCTCCTGCACCGCCATGGGTCCCGGAACGGGCGCCGCCCTGGAGGCCTTCCGTCCCTGAACTCTGCCCCTAGAGGCCTCCAGAGCGCCCAGACAGCACTGAGTGCACTTGAAGTACAAACAGCACTGGGTGCACTTGAATTACAAACAGCACAGAGTGCACTCAAGATACAGACAGCACAGGGTGCACTTGAGGTACAGACAGCACAGGGTGTACTTGATGTACAGGCAGCACATAGTGCACTTGAGGTACAGACAGCATAGGGTATACTTGAGGTACAGGCAGCACAGAGTGCACTTGAGGTATAGACAACACAGAGTGCACTTGAGGTACAAGTAGCACTGGGTGCACTTGAAGTACAAACAGCACAGAGTGCACTTGAGGTACAAGTAGCACTGGGTGCACTTGAAGTACAAACAGCACAGAGTGCACTTGAGGTACAGACAGCATAGGGTGTACTTCAGGCAGCACAGAGTGCACTTGAGGTACAGACAGCACTGGGTGCACTTGAATTACAAACAGCACAGAGTGCACTCAAGATACAGACAGCACAGGGTGCACTTGAGGTACAGACAGCACAGGGTGTACTTGAAGTACAGACAGCACTGGGTGCACTTGAAGTACAAACAGCACAGAGTGTACGTGAGATACAGACAACACTAGGTGTACTTGAGGTACAGGTAGCACAGAGTGCACTTGAGGTACAGGTAGGGCTGTGCCAATTATTGAATGATATGATCATGCGCATCTAGACAGTAAAGCCGGTTTCGTGATTAGCGCTAAATCTCCATCACCTGTTTTCAAATAGAGCGCCATTTAATACACAGAGCCGCCATTTAATACACAGGCAGCACAGGATGTACTTGAGGTTCAGACAGCACAGGGTGTACTTGAGGTACAGGCAGCACAGAGTGCTCTTGAGGGACAGGCAGCACAGGGTGTACTTGAAGTACAGACAGCACAGAGTGCACTAAAGGTACAAACAACACAGAGTGCACTTGAGGTACAGGTAGCACGGGGTGTACTTGAGGTACAGGCAGCACAGGGTGGTCTTGAGGTTCAGACAGCACAGAGTGCACTTGAGGTATAGGCAGCACAGAGTGCACTTCAGGTGCAAACAGCACAGAGTGCACTTCAGGTGCAAACAGCACAGGGTGTACTGGAGGTACAGACAGCACATAGCGCACTTGAGGTACAAACAGCACAGGGTGTATTTGAGGTACAGGCAGCACAGAGTGTACTTAAGGTACAGAGGTCACAATTATATTCCTTCTTAGAGAAAAATGGTATCTGTGAGGATTTCCAGTCAGGATTTAGACTGTATCATAGCACCAAGACTGCTCTCATTAGAGTTACAAATGACCTGCTCTTATGTGATCGTGGTTGTATCTCTCTATTAGTGCTACTGGATCTTAGCGCTGCGTTCGACACTATCGACCACAACATTCTTTTGAATAGACTAGACAACTTTGTTGGCATTTGTGGAAGTGCATTAGCATGGTTCAAATCGTACTTATCTGACCGCCATCAGTTCGTAGCAGAAAATGAAGAGGTATCATATCGATCACAAGTGCAGTATGGAGTACCTCAAGGATCAGTACTAGGGCTGTTACTTTCACACTTTACATGTTACCCTTGGGAGATATCATCAGGAAGCACAGTGTTAGCTTTTACTGTTATGCTGATGATACTCAGCTCTATATCTCTTTGCGGCCCCGTGAAACACACATGGCTGCACGTCCATGGCCTCCCGAGCTCTCTGCACTACCATGGCCTCCCGAGTCCTCTGATCCGCCATGGCCTCCCGAGTCCTCTGATCTGCCGTGGCCTCCCGAGCACCCTGCACTGCCATGGCCTTCCGAGTCTCCTGCACCGCCATGGCCTTCCGAGTCTCCTGCACCGCCATGGCCTCCCGAGCTCCCTGCTCTGCCATGGGTCCCGGAACGGGCGCCGCCCTGGAGGCCTTCCGTCCCTGAACTCTGCCCCTAGAGGCCTCCAGAGCGCCCCCCTCCCTGTGTTTCTCTCGTCTTGTGTCCCCATGTGCTCCCAGTGTCTCCATGTCCTTATTTGGGTTTTCCTGTTTTCTGTCCTTGTTATGTGTCATTAGTTCCAGGTGTTCCTTGTTTTCCCCTCGTTAAGTCCTGTGTATTTATAGTGTGTTCTGCCCCATGTTTCCTGTTGGTTCTTATATGTCTTCCCAGCCTGTGCCCCTCGTTACTCTGTTTGCCATTAAAGACTCTTTGTTTGAATTCCTCATCTCATCGCTCCATGCTCCCCCGAGCAGTGTGACAGTATCATAGTACTGAGACTGCTCTCATCAGAGTTACAAATGACCTGCTCTTATCATCTGATTGTGGTTGTATCTCTCTATTAGTGCTACTAGATTTTAGCACCGCATTTGACACTATCGACCACAACATTCTTTTGAAAAGACTAGAAAATTATGTTGGCATTAGAGGAAGTGCATTGGCATGGTTCAAACTGTACTTATCTGACCGCCATCAATTCGTAGCAGTGACTGAAGAGGTATCATATCATTCACAAGTGCAGTATGGAGTACCTCAAGGCTTAGTACTAGGGCCGTTACTTTTCACGCTTTACATGTTACCCTTGGGAGATATCTTTAGGAAACATGGTGTTAGCTTTCACTGTTCACCGATGAAACATACCAATTTGCAAAACTTACGGAATGCATAGTTGATATCAAAAACTGGATGACTAGTAATTTCTTACTGTTAAATTTTGAAAAAATAAATAAATAAAATAAATAAATAAAAATAAATAAATAAATAAATAAAACAGAGGTGTTAATTATAGGACCAAAAACCTCTGCATGTTATGACCTAGAACAATGTGTAATACTTGATGGCTGCTCTGTCAATTCTTCGTCATCAATCTTTCCTTCGAAAGCCATGTATCTAGCATTTGTAAAACCACATTTTTCCACCTCAAAAATATATCTAAGTCATGCTTTCATTACCTCAAGGTTAGATTATTGCAATGCTCTACTGGGTGGTTGCTCTGCACGCTTAATAAACAAACTCCAGCTGGCTCAGAAACAGAAATAGTTGACAGAAATCTCTGCAACAGAGAATTCTCTAAAAGATTAAAATGATTAAAATCTGTACTGTGTTTTGTAATTCAGGAGACAATGTCTGGTTTCATGAACAAAAGACACATTAAGATTGGTTATTGGGATATTAGATGATTCAGAATTTATACATAAGGACAGCTGAGCTTCATTTTGTTCTTTTCTTTTCTTTCTTTTTTTTTTTTTCTACAGGGCATTTGTCCTCAAAACATCAATTTATTATTATTAAATCTTTACACAGATTTGGTTTTTGGAATGATGAAACTTCTACTTAAGCTTATTGCAGGCTATCAACTGGCCACCTATATTAAACAGTGAGCTTGGCCAGTAAAGTTAATCACAATTATCACAATGTCTACTTATTTATAAATTTGCAAAAAAATTCTAACAAACTTCTTTCACATTGTCATTATGGGGTATTGTTTGTAAAATTGAGGAAAATAATGAATTTTATCCATTTTGGAATAAGGCTGTAACAACAAAATGTGGAAAAAGTGAAGCGCTGTGAATACTTTCCAGATGCACTGTATTTTAACAGGTGCTCATTTACTTTGTTTCTATGGATATGGTGTAAATGAAAATGTAAATGTCATAAGTGTTTTTAAATGACGAATATAAAAACATTAAATCAAAGGATTCACTTTAATGTCTTTCTGTTATAGTTCAGTTCAGCAGAAGAGATCAGAAACAGAGTCCAGCTGTGTGTCGATGAGGACTGACGAGTCTATGCATCAGCCATTAGATATTAAGAGTGACGACATGAGGCTTAACCTCAAGTACATTTTGATTATAGTATGACATTTTAAATTAAATTGTCATTAATACACAGCATTATAGTATTCAGTAGAACTTTGTTATAAAACAAGCAGTGTGAAATACAGTTAATCTGTTGACAACAACAGACATAAAGTAGAATTGTTGTTGTTTTCATTAATATTACTAATTTTTACAGATCAAACTTAAAACAAAAACCTTTCTGTAATACCTGTATTACCAGTCTGTGAATCAACTACACGATGAAAGAATGTATCCTGGTGCCAGGTTATTTATTTATTTAGATTTTGTTGAGGTCCATCACGTTACTCAAATACATTATTAGTAAGTAACAAATTTCATAAACCCAATTATATGTTCAATGTCTCATGATACTTAAAGACATATCACTTTATTAACTTCTTCACTCATGTAATAATGTGGTGTTTTAATTTTACAGCCATGAAGTCCTCAACATGTTTAGATCAAATCTGATGAAGAAGTTTGAGCGTCTGTATGAGGGAACAGTGACGCAGGGAAACCCAACACTCCTGAATGAGATCTACACAGAGCTCTACATCACAGAGAGTGAGAGTGGAGAGATCAGTAATGAGCATGAGGTGAGACAGATTGAGACACAATCCAGGAGAGCAGCAACAGAGGACACAGCCATCAAATGCAGTGACACCTTTAGACCTTTACCTGGACAAGACAAAGCCATCAGAACTGTGCTGACAAAAGGAGTCGCTGGCATTGGAAAAACAGTCTCTGTGCAGAAGTTCATCCTGGACTGGGCTGAAGGGAAAGAGAATCAGGACGTCCAGCTCATATTTCCACTTCCTTTCAGAGAAATCAACTTAATGATGGACAAAACACTCAGTCTCACAGATCTTCTTCATGTCTTTTTCCCTGAAACAAATGAAATGGAAATATCTAGTGATGAGTATAATAGAATAAAAGTGTTGTTCATCTTTGATGGTCTGGATGAGTGTCGTCTGTCTCTGGACTTTAAGAGCAAAGTGAAACTGTGTAATATATCTGAATCAGCCTCAGTGGATGAGCTGCTGATGAACCTGATTGTGGGGAATCTGCTTCCCTCTGCTCTCATCTGGATCACCTCCAGACCAGCAGCAGCTGATCTCGTCTCCTCTGAGTGTGTCCATCGAGTGACAGAGGTACGAGGCTTCAATGAGCCACAGAAGGAGGAATACTTCAGGAAGAGAATCAGTGATCAGAGTCTGGCCAATACAATCATCTCACACCTGAAGTCATCCAGGAGCCTCTACATCATGTGCCACATCCCAGTGTTCTGCTGGATCTCAGCCACTGTTCTAGAGGAGATGTTGAGTCCAGCAGAGAGTGAAGAGATTCCCAAGACTCTCACTCAAATGTACACACGCTTCCTGATCCTTCAGACCAGCATCAAACATGAGAAGGACTATGAGAAGAATCTGACGGATGAAGACATGATCCTCAAAATGGGCAAACTGGCTTTTCAGCAGCTTGAGAAAGGCAACCTGATCTTCTATGATGAAGACCTGAGAGAGTGTGGCATTGATGTGACAGAAGCATCAGTGTACTCAGGATTGTGCACTCAGATCTTCAGAGAGAAGTTGGGCTTGTATCAGGGGAAAGTCTTCTGTTTTGTTCATCTGAGCATTCAGGAACATCTAGCAGCTCTATATGTGCACCTATCCTGTACAAACAACAACGGAAATGTGTTGGAGCCAATCACCAAACAGAGTTTGTTGTCTAAAGTTAAGGACTTGTTTCATCTCAATTCATCAGAACGTTTCATTATCTGAGCTGCATCAGAGAGCTGTGGATGAGGCTCTACAGAGTAAAAATGGACATCTGGACCTTTTTCTGCAGTTCCTTCTGGGTGTTTGTTAGTGGAGTCTCATCAGATTCTCCTACAAGGACTAATGAAATAGACAAGAAGCAGATCTGACAGCAATGAGAAAACAGTTGAGTACATCAAGAAGAAGATCAGGACCATAGACTCTCCAGAGAAATCCATCAATTTGTTTCACTGTCTGAATGAACTGGGTGATCATTCATTAGTGGAGGAAATACAACAGTATCTGAAATCTAGAACAATAAAGGAAACAAAACTCTCTTCATCTCAGTGGTCAGCTGTAGTTTTTGTGTTGTTGACTTCAGGGGAAAGGCTGGACAAGTTTGATATTAACACATTTTATGGAGAAAACAGTGAAGCTGAAAAACTGAAAGTTCTTCAGAAGCTGCTGCCTGTGATTAAACAATCCAGATCAGTTGAGTAAGTATCACTGAGAACAGTCACTTCACTGTTAAAACATTTAAAAAAATTTAAAAGCTTATAATCAAATTTAAAAGCTCATAAATCTTCAGTGCTGAAGATGTTGTCCAGAGTTTAGTGGTCAATATGAGTTTTCATATCAATCAGTGACAATGTTAAGATTCAGTGTAAGAGAAGTGGCATATGAATGAATTATTCTGGTTTGTCAATAATTAAAAATGTTTTGCAAATAAAAGAATATAAATATTTATATATATGCATTTTTCTTTTAAATCACTGACATTGTACAGCAAAGTATTATTATTTTTCTTTCTTAAATGAGAAATGTTTTGTGCTCTGATATTTTAGATGTCAGTCCAATGATCCAGCAAACATATTCAGTTGTGCTTTAAGTTTGTTCTTTCTCTTTAATAATGGATTCACTGCTAAATTGATCTGATCTGAGAGTGAAGAGTGTGACATTGTTCTCTACAGGTTGAGTTATTGTGGCGTCACAGATGAAAGTTGTGCTGCTCTGGCTTCAGCTCTGAGATCAAACCCCTCACACCTGAACTGAATCTGACTGAGAATAAAATAGGAAAATCAGTGAATCTGCTCTCTGATTGTTGTGTGGTTGTTTTCACTGAAACATGGCTAAACGACAACATCCCGGACTCCGCCATTCAGCTGCACGGACTAACTTGCTACCGCGCGGACAGAGATTCATCACTGTCTGGTAAGACTTGCGGGGGTGGCTTGTGTGTGTATATCAACAAAAAATGGTGTAACAATGCTGCGGTAGTGACAAAACACTGTTCATCACTGGTGGAGTTTATGTTTGTGAAGTGTCGACCGTTCTATCTGCCGCGGGAGTTCACGGCCATTGTTATTGTCGCGGTTTACATTCCTCCGTGTGCAAACGCAAAGGACGCGCTTCGCGAGCTGTACAGCGCCATCAGCGAACAACAAACAAATAACCCTGACGGCTTTTTCATCATAGCCGGTGACTTCAACCACACAAACCTAAAGACAGTTTTGCCAAAGTTCTACCAACATGTGAACTTTGCAACAAGGGGAAACAACACACTGGATTTTGTTTACACAACAGTAAAGGACGTATACAAAGCCGAACCCCACCCCCACCTCGGGTACTCGGACCACATCTCTGTTATGCTAATCCCAGCATACAGACCACTTCTCAAACTCACCAAACCGGTTCAAAAGCAGATCACAGTATGGCCAGACAATGCCACCTCAGCACTGCAGGACTGCTTCCAGGACACAGACTGGAACATGTTTAAAGAGGCAGCCACTTACAACAACCACACAGACCTGCAGGAGTACACCGAAACTGTGACTGCTTACATCAAAAAGTGCATAGATGATGTGACAGTCACCAAAACCATCGCCACACGTGCCAACCAGAAGCCATGGATGACAGCAGAGGTTCGTGGGCTGCTAAAGACCAGAGATGAAGCATTCAGATCAGGAGATAAAGCAGCCCTCAAAACAGCAAGAACCAATCTGTCTCATGGCATCAAGAAGGCAAAACATCAGTATGCTAAAAAAATCAACAATCATTTCACAGACAGCAGAGACACTCGGACCCTGTGGCAAGCCATTCAGACCATCACTGACTACAAGCCCCTGCCACAGGCCAGTGACTATGACACATCCCTTCCAGAGGCACTCAACCACTTTTACTCACGATTTGAGATACAGAATGACACACCTGCACAGAAACTACTCACATCTCCAAACGACCAGGTACTCTGTCTCTCTCCAGTCGATGTAAGGAAGACCCTATCCAGGATTAACCCACAAAAGGCTGCGGGCCCTGACAACATACCTGGACGTGTACTGAAAGACTGTGCTGCACAGCTGACGGATGTCCTAACAGACATCTTCAACACCTCGCTGAGCCAGGCAGTCGTCCCCACGTGTCTCAAATCCACCTCCATAATTCCAGTACCAAAGAAGTCACCTGTGTCCTGTCTGAATGACTACCGTCCCATAGCACTGACCCCAATCATGATGAAGTGCTTTGAGAGGTTAGTCATGCAGCACATCAAGTCCAGTCTCCCAAACACGCTGGACCCACTCCAGTTTGCATACCGTCCAAACCGTTCCACGGACGATGCAATATCCACCACTCTCCACCTAGCTCTTACTCACCTGGAACAGAAAGACTCTTATGTTAGAATGCTGTTCATTGACTTCAGCTCAGCATTCAACACAATAATCCCACAACAGCTCATCCACAAACTAAACCTGCTGGGCCTTAACACTTCCCTCTGTAATTGGATCCTGGACTTTTTAACTGCAAGACCTCAGTCAGTCCGTGTCGGCCGCAACACCTCCAGCACTACCACACTGAGCACAGGTGCCCCACAAGGCTGTGTGCTCAGCCCGCTGCTCTTCACGCTGCTGACCCACGACTGCACTGCCAAGTCCAGCTCCAACCACATCATCAAGTTTGCTGATGACACAACTGTGGTAGGCCTCATCAGCAACAACGATGAAACGCACTACAGAGAGGAAGTGGCACAGCTGGCTGAATGGTGTGGTGCTAACAACTTGTCCCTCAATGTAGGTAAGACGAAAGAGGTTGTGATGGACTTCAGGAGAAACTCTGTTGACCACCCCCCGCTGACCATCGACGGCTCAACCGTGGAGAGAGTCGGCAGCACTAAATTCCTGGGAGTGCACATCACAGAGGATCTCACCTGGACCACCAACGTCACGTCACTCAACAAGAAGGGACAACAGCGCCTCCACTTTCTCCGCCGGCTGAAAAGGGCAAGTCTCCCTCCACCCATCCTCACCACTTTTTACAGGGGCACCATTGAGAGTGTGCTGACCACCTGCATCACTGTCTGGTATAGGAACTGCAGTGCTGCTGACCGCAAGACCCTACAACGGACAGTGAACACTGCCGCAAAGATTGGGCAGTTTGCTTATGTTAGTCCACCAAGATCCAATCAAAATGTAGCAAACCTTTGTCCACTGTTCTGGTCAGAGAGGGGCCCTAACATAAACTGGGCCCTGGAATGTGCTGTTGACCACAAAGGATAATCCTACACACACACACACACACAGAGAGAGAGAGTGAGATTACTACTCCACACATATTAGTACAAATCAAAATAACAGTATAAAACTCAGCTATGTAGTGAATGGTGTTATTAATAAAACAGATTTGCATACATGTCTATATAAGGACATTTCACTTCAAAATACAGAGAGTGCAATAAAGAAATATTATTTATCTTTCTCAAATCAGACGTTAGATAATTTATGATTATGTTTTGTGCTCTGATATTTTAGATCTCAGTCCAATGATCCACAAACATCTTGATTTGTGCTTTAAGTTTGTACTTTCTCTTTAATAATGGATTCGCTGATCTGAACTCTGAATGTAGAGTGTGTCATTGTTCTCTACAGGTTGTATAATTGTGGCATCACAGATGAAGGTTGTGCTGCTCTGGCTTCAGCTCTGAGATCAAACCCCTCACACCTGAGAGAACTGAATCTGTCTAGGAATAAACTAGGAGATTTGGGTGTGAAGCTTCTCTGTTCTGGACTGGAGAATCCTTGCTGTAAACTGGAGAAACTGCAGTAAGATCATCTCTCTGATAGTCACATGTCTTTGTCCTCAGTAAGACGTATCCTTTAATGTAAATTCTAAGTCTAAAATTAGCTTGTAAAATAAATGTTCAGTAAACACACTAAGGGGCCTATAATACACCCGGCACAATGCGGCGCAAGGCGCGGTGTAAGCGTTTTTGCTAGTTTCAGCCCGGCGTAGTTCTCATTTTCTCATCCAGCGCCACATTGTTTAAATAGCAAATGCATTCGCACCCATTTGTGCGCCCATGGACGTGCTGGTCTAAAAAAGAGGTGTGTTCAGGCGCATTGTTGGCGCGTTGCTATATTGAGGAACTGAAAGTAGACTGCGCCATAGACCAGCTCAAACCTGGTCTAAAGTCTAAAGTCAATGGTGCAATATTTTTTTGTTATTTAAAGAGTGTGTTAGTAGAAAATGCGCCTCTGGGCGGGTCCACAACACGCGTTCACTTTGCTTATTACACACAGGGATGCACAGCAGCACACAAACATGCCAAATATTAAAAATTAAAGGATTAAAGTGTAAAAGAATAATAGGCTACATAAATATAAAAATGCCTACATGTAATGATGGATAGTCATTGCGTGTATCAGAATTAGCCTACCTATTTGCTCGCGCATGAACAGATCCGTTTGCTCTCTGGAGACGCGTTCAGTTTGTGCGCCTTAAAATTCAGCCGTTTAAATAGCGAATCCGCCATGGCGCAAGCGCAACTCCCTCTTAAAGGGAATGGGAGATGAGACTCTGATTGGTTTATTGCACGTTACGCCCAAAAAACACTCATTACTCATTAAGAGAATAGGGACAACCCTTTTAGACCATGCGCCCGGATGTGCCGACCGTTTTCCTGTCGTTAAACTAGCAAAAGTAGATTAGGACACACCCTGAGTGCACTTGCACCATACGCTTTAGACCATGCGCTTAGATCGTTAAAATAGGGCCCTAAATCTCAGTGCAAAAGACTCTGATGACTGAAGATGAAGTTTATTTCATCTCCATCACATCAGACATGTCCACAAGTCCCTGAGGTCTAAGTCTAAAGTCTTTATTATTTTTTTTTAGTAGGGCTGTATGCTGTTAAAGACAGCAAAATGACCAAAATTACTGTTTTTTACAAGTTTTTGTCTTCAAGTCCAAGTCATTTTCTAGATGTTCTGTCATCATATGAGTTCTCATAGATATCATAAAGCTTTAACCTGAATGTTCAGTTACTAATGATCATGATTTCTGTTTGGTTTATAATCTACCAGATGAAAGATCAAACATGACACAATTAAGTATTTGATCACTGAATCAATATAGATGAATATATGATTTGTGATGGGAAACACTCGCCTCTTGTAAAGCAAATGGCCTCCTGTAGGTGTTCATTAGATTTGCAAGTGACTGTTTCTCCAGAAAGATTCGTCCTTATATCACTATAACACAATATTGTGTCATTGTTCTCTAGAGGTTGAGTGATTGTGGCGTCACAGATGAAGGTTGTGCTGCTCTAGCTTCAGCTCTGAGATCAAACCCCTCACACCTGAGAGATCTGAGCCTGACCAAGAATAAACTACATGATTCAGGCTCGACGTTCATCTGTTCTGTATTGGAGGATCTTCACTGTAAACTGGAGAATCTGGTGTAAGATATATGTCCCTCAGACTTGAAACAATGTCAAATATATTTGAAGTGTTCAGCCTCTTTCTGCTGCTGTGAGTTCAGCTGATTGAGCTGTAAATGATGAGCTGATACGACAGTACTGAGTCACAGTAAAATTGAAACACACTTTAACACACAATCAAGATTTCGATCTGTTGACTTTAAACAGACTCAAGCTCAACACAGTCAGAACTGAAAAATAAAGAACATGCTGGATTCATTCTTACTCTTCATCACATTCATCTTTCTGCAGTGACTAGTTTTAAAATATTGTTTTGGTTGTGAAAAACGTCTTGGATTATTCAACGTAACCATGGTTTCCTGAAAGGAGGGAACGAGACATTGCATACTAGTCACTTTGGGGAAAACTCCTTTTCTCCGAAATGCTGAAGCCTGAATGAATGGCGCTGTTGCATCTGCAGTAGCCAGTGCCGATCAAGCACTCGAGCGGAGGACGGGCCCTCCCGTTATATAGCTCAACGCTGAGCGCTATTAACCTCAGAATCTTTAACTGAGCGAGCATTACTCTTGAACTCTGAGGAGGTTTTACACAGCGACCTGTGCAGTGTCTAGTTCCCTCCTCTCAGGGAACCATGGTTACTTTGAGTTACCCAACACGATCTGTTTCGAGTCCCTCTCGACATTGCATGATAGTCACTTTGGGGAATGTATAAAATCCCGTCCGTGTAAAACTAGTGTTATTTGTCAACCCCATACAGAGCTGACATGGGGAAATGTCACACATGCCATGACAGGTGTATATAGGAGCGAATGATAAGTAGTTGGCAGAGCGTCAAGACAGTGCCTTCAGCACTGCTTGCACATAGTTGAGCGATTCTGGACTGATGAAGCACAGAGAATTACATAGATATTGGTAATAATGTGGCAACAAGTGTATTGTGCATACAACATCATGCCAGCTTTAAAAAGTGGGCTACACAGACTTCCATGGCATCAAGCGTAGATCTGCAGGATGAGCCAAGGTCAAATGCATAATAGTAAGGTTAGGGTTGCTTTTAGTCCAAGCCCACGATGAACTCCTTGTGGAGTGGGCATGAATCTCTACTGGGCAGTTAACTCCTTGTGAAGCAAAAGCCAGGCAAATCGCCTCTGCTATCCAGTGCTATAGTCTTTGACACCGGCTGGCCTTTCCTAGCGCCTGCAAAGAGCTGCTCAGACATTTAATACTGGCTGGTTTTGTTGACAAGCATGCAAGGCACAGGGCACAAGGCACTTCTCTGAGATGCCTCACCAGAGGTTGGGTAGGGGAGATGAAAGTTACAGTATTAAAACATTACTCTGAATGGTGTTGAGAGCACTTTAGTTGTATAACTGTGTATTTGTGTAAGCCTCACCATACATTAATTTAGTCCAAACTGCATACAAGCACTGTTGACCAAGAGAGCTTGCAAATCCCTCACTCACTTCCCACAAGCTAAAGTGAAAGGGTGGGTTAGTATCAAAGGCTCCATTTCAAACTCACCATCTGAGGGAGTAGCCTCCACTCTCCGTGCACGATTCCCTCTCTGGACAGCATATCCTCCAGTGTTAATTTTGACAGCAAATTTTGATTTAGTTTTAGTCATAGTCTTTTGACTAAAATGGCATTTAGTTTTAGTCATATTTTAGTAATCTGAACTTATTTTAGTTTTAGTCCAGTTTTAGTTGACTAAATATCATAAGATTTTAGTTGACTAAATCTACAGTAAATTTAGTCAGCTAAAATCTAATGGGTTTAGTTATAGTGTAATGCATTTATTAAGCATTTCTCAAAAAATTTCCAAACTCATTTTATAGGTTTGATATTAAGGTTTTATCATGATAGACACTGATTTAACTGCGGACACACACAACATGCCTTTATATTAAAATTAAATAAACCCACTTCTCATAAAGAACAAGAGCATGTCCAATGTCTTCTTTTCAATGAAATACCAGTAGTTATATAGGCTAATTATGCATTCTTTATAACTTGTTTACCATATTCTTCGTTCTTTCAAGCAGACATATTTATTTCTATAAATAAATTTAGATTAATCTTTATTAGGGCTACTAAAATTATTAAATCAAGAGTAGTGAGTGATTTTCTGTCTTTCTTTTGTTGTTTGATTAACATCAATGACTCAGACAATAGCAACTACATTAAGCTGCTATCCCTTTAAAACCGAATGCACGAATGCAATGGATGCAATGTACTGATAAACGTTCTCCCTGCTGTTTATGTTCACTTAAGAAGTAATTCTCTTTCTCCCAGATATTGACATTTTTTAACGTTTTATGAGACGTCCAGCAAGTGTATGTTAGCTTATGTCCCGCTGGTTCATATACATATCTAACCTCCTAACCACACAGCACATTCATTCTGAATGAATTTTTTCCCAAATCGTCCCTCCCTAACATTTTCACGTCGTTTTTATTCATTGACAAAAATGTCAATAGATTTTCGTAATAGTTTTTGTCATTCAAAACGAGTTTTAGTTCGTTATCGTCTCGTTTTTGTTGCTGAAAAACTGTTGTTGACGAAAATTATTTGTCAACGAAATTAACACTGATATCCACCCTGCAGTTCAGTCTGCCTGGCATGGACATGTACTGCCTGAATCGAGAGAAGCCGCTGATCTGCCCACAACAAAAGGCACTGTGTCAGACTCTGCAGGGTGTGCAAGCACACACTTCCCTGGTGATTGATGTAAACCACCGCCGCCATGTTATCCATTTGCATGAGAACATGGTGGTCTCTGTGACCGTGCATAGCCCCACTTATCCACCTCCTCGACCATGGAGGAAGTGGGTCCCTTGTGCATAGGCTCGGGTGCTTTGATGGCTGCTCCAGCGCTGACCACTCCAGACCCATGTCAACCGCAGCCTCAGAGAGAATATTCTTCAACTCCTTTTCCAGGGTGGCTCACTTCCTCCATGGGGGCTTCTGACCAAGCACCTGAGTACACATCCAAAAGAGACCAGGTCCCATGCTTCCGGGGAAGGGCAGAGACTGTCCTCAGTATAGGAGACAAGGGGCGTAGATTCTCCCAATGCAGCCTTGGCGTGGGTGCATCCCAGACACAGCAAAGTAAGTTGTGCTAGTCAGGGTGCTCAACGGGCCCACCAAAGATGCGGCATCCACATAGAGACATACCTCTTTTTGTCTTACCACATACCGCTTCTTTTGCATTGTCCACTCTGGCACAAAGGTCCATGGCAAAAAAGCTTCAAAGTGAAGGAGAAAGATTCTGAGGATGATGGTGCTCTGCATCAAGCTATATACCTGCCCACTGCTCGAACTCCATTGGCTATTGCAGATGCAATGGCATGATTCAATCAGGCTTCAGCATTTTGGAGAAAAGGTGTTTTCCCCAAAGCGACTAGTGCTCAAATGTTGAGAGAACGACTGCATACATGTGAGTACAGATCTAAAAGCAGTGGTGTATAAAGTACCTGAAAGTCATACTCAAGTGAAAGTACAGATATCTTACCAAAAAATTACTTTGGTAGAAGTTGAAGTCACCGTTTAGAATATTACTTGAGTAAAAGTCTTAAAGTATGTAATATTTATTGTACTTAAGTATGAAAAGTACTTTTTAAATCTTAAACGTACTTTTACTTTCAATACTTAAGTACAAGTAAATGCAAAATGGAAAAGAAGCAAATATATATAACAAAATATTCATATAGCTTGAGTAGCAAGATTGTTTTCAGTTTTAACTCTTTCTTCCATTTTGTATTTTTGGGTAAGAATAAGAAGAATTTCATCCGGTACTTGTGTCTTTTATTCCAACATAAAAAAGCATTTCTGGAATCTGCATCTGAAATAACATTTAGATGTATTTACACAGTTTACGTATCTCAGAGGGGACAAGGATGCGTTTAAACTGCAGTTACAGATGCATAAGTAGGCCTAATGTTTTGTTTTTAACATACAATGTTGAATACTGATAATAATCATAAACATTTAAAACATTTAAAAAATAGTCGAAATGTGAAATTAAAACCGCCAGTAGGTGACAGCATGTGACCGTAAATGAGTGAGTCATTGAGATTCAACCAATTCTTTCAAAAGACTGATTCATTCAGAGACAAAGCATTTGACTGTGTTAATGAGTGAATCACTGAATCATTTAATCAACCGATTTGTTCAAATGGCTGATTCATTCAATAAGTAAACACCGTCCATTGCTCAGAGATGCAAAACAGTGCCGTGATCTTTGTTTGGAACTATTTTCGTTGGCAAAATTGACCAAAAACAAGCAATATTATGTCTAAAATGTAAGTCACTTATTGCTTTACTGAACTTGTATAAAATGATTATTAAATGTGTTCATGATATCTGCAGAAAAACGGAACTCTTTGTGTGATATATGCTGCATTCACGTGCTATCGGAATTATCGTAAATACGAGTTTCCTAGTCGGAAATTGGCCATATAATGCCAAAGACACTTTAAGGCATATAAGAGTATTCTATAGTCTTTGATAAGGCCTCTCTAAGGTCGTTCATGTCCAATTTCCGACTAGGAAGCTCGTATTTACGATAATTCCTATTGCATGTGATAGCATTATTAGATAGATATAGAAGTTAACTGTATTAAATTATATAAATATAAAAAGCATACAGAAACATTTTTGGCGTCTACAATTTAGAATGCCTGTAATTTTGAATTTTAATAGACTTATAAATCAACGTGCGTGCACTCTGTGTGTTATTTGGTGATATAGCCTACTTGCAAATGTCAGATCGCACATCATTACAACAACACTTACCATATTATCGCAGACGATGCTGTATCGCATACCCCAGACTCGACTTGAGTGGAAAATTAAATCATCCGCAGTTGTGCGTGCACTTGTTGCACATGAGCAAAGGTGTTTTTAGAAGTCTAACTTGCAGACGCCAGAACACTGGTTCGTCAAACCTGCTTTCCTGCGGTCTGTGTTCTTCTGACTATTTTGTAGTAAGTAATGAATATGCTTCAGGGAAACGTATCGGAGTAAAAGTATACATTTTAATTAGGAAATGTAGTGGAGTAAAAGTAAAAGTTGGCTGAAATATAAAAACTCAAGTAAAGTACAGATATTCCCAAAAATACTTAAGTACTGTAACGAAGTATTATTACTTCGTTACAATACACCACTGTCTAAAAGACAGTAAAACTCAGCTATGTAGTGAATAGTGTAATTTATTTAAAACAGAGTTTGCATGAGACAAACTTTTTTTAAAAATAAAAATACAATTAAGTGATATTAATTATCCTGCTTGAATGAGACTTTAGATGTTTTATGATTTATGTTTTATGCTCTTGTAACGTTTTAGATCTCAGTCCAAAGTGGTCTGATCTGATCTGAGAGTGAAGAGTGTGTCATTGTTCTCTACAGGTTGAGTTATTGTGGCGTCACAGATGAAAGTTGTGCTGCTCTGCCTTCAGCTCTGAGATCAAACCCCTCACACCTTAGAGAACTGAGTCTGACTGAGAATAAACTAGGAGATTCTGGAGTCACGCTGCTGTCTGCTGGACTGGAGGATCCTCACTGTCAACTGGACATACTGTGGTAAGATCATCTCTCTAATAGTCACAGAACCTCTTGGTTTTTGACTGGCTGTGCTTTAGTACCTGTTTGCACTGATCCAGTGTCTCTTGTCAAAAGAGGCATTATGAGCACTTCCAGGCTGGTTGTACAGGAATGCTACACACCTTCAGATAAAGCTGTAATAATAGCATATTGTCTAAACTGCTATTCATTTCAGCACCACCAGATTTACAACTTAAGCACTGCTTTCAACGTTGTCAGAACCTCAAAAGTCAAAACCTTTAAAACAAGAGAGTTGTTTATTAAGTGACACTCTTAAATATAGTATAATGAATCTACAAATGTATAGAAACAGAGATCCAGTCTTTCTCCTCTATCAGCGGTTTCCTTTTCCTCTTAAATACAGACATCAATGGCCATGGCATCTGTCCTGTGTTGTTTTAATTCTGTTTCTTCAACTATTTTAGATTATATTGCTCCTTTGAAGGTGAGGCATGTAAAAACCAAGGCAGAGCTTTGGATTAATGATACTACATGACCACTTCGACAAATCTGCAGAAGAGCAGAGCATAAAGGTAGAAGGATGAGCTCCATGTGCCTTATGACTCTTTGTACACCTATCAAAAGGCTATTAAAGCAGCAAAGTAGGCAAAGCACTTCTCTGTTATTATTGAAAGTAACTGTCACAGACCTAGAGGATTATTTAATACTATAAACTCTGTTATTAATCCACCAAATATCATTGGGCCTGATATTTCAGTTTATTTATTTATTTATTTAATTTTTTTTAAGATTGAAAATATTAGATCTCAAATATCTCTTGTAGCTGGTGACTCCTCCTTGTTGCCCTGTTGTGTTTGATCAGTTCATACTTCTTCATCTCTCTACCTTGGATAAAATAGTTGATTAGCTGAGGCCATCGGATTCCTCACTTGATACTGTCCCTTCAAAAAAGCTTTTGATGTGGTTGGGCCTGATGTCTTATCTGTAATAAATTGTCTTGCATCAGGATCTGTTCCTGCCATTTTTAAGCATGCTGTAGTATAGCCTTTATTTAAAAACACTAATTTCGATCCAACAGATTATTCAAACTATAGGCCTATTTAAAAATGACCTTTTCTCTAGAAAGTGTTGGAGAAAGCTGTTTTTATTCAGTTGCAGTGTTTTTTTTTTTTTTTTTTGTTATATATATATATATATATATATATATTCCAGTCTGGGTTTAGGGAGCATCATAGGACTCTGTTGATGCAGCATTTTTGGTGTTAATGGACCTTAGTGCTATAGACACCATACAGAAGAACATTAAATTCTTATTACATGGCTTGAACGGTTGGTAGGGATTTGTGGCACCTTTTTAAACTGGTTTAAGTCCTATCTAACCAATAGCAGCTTTTCAGTTACCTTGGGTGAATTTACATAATCGTATATTATATATTCTTCCAATTGGGTCTATTTTTAATAAACACAGAATATCGTTTCACTGCTACACCAATGATATGCAAATATATGTGCCAGTAAAGGGAAGGCAATTATAAACGTTAGCAGCATTCAAGCTGTTTTAATCCTTTTGTGATTTTGAAAGATTGATACATGTTTGTGTGTTTGTTTATACCTGGATTGCTGTAGACATCTGTGTTGTATAATAGATGTGCGTGTATTGTATGTTTGCTGTTTGTATATGTTTTAGACTGTGTACAACACATTGGTCAACTTACTGTTATTTTAATTGTGTACCTTGCCTCAGGATCAGCCAATGATGAATAAGGAGCCGATTCAGAGACGTCACGGTCACACAATCAGCAGAGACTGAAGACACAGAGACACACAGCATCACACTGTCATGTGTGTCGTGTTTCACTCTCTGGTTTTATAGGTAATGGCCCATGAAATTAAGTGCAGAAAATGAGCAGTTTGGAATCGTTTTGGATTCACTAGATATTGACTACAATGTAGATGCTGTAACACTCAATACACATTGCAAACAAAGTTATTTACCACCGGCTGTGTTGATGTATATTTATTTATCTTTTATATTTATTCCTTTTTTCTTGACTTTTATAAAGCTGTATATTTATATATATATATATATATATATATATATATATATATATATATATATATATATATATAGGTGCATCTCAATAAATTAGAATGTCGTGGAAAAGTTCATTTATTTCAGTAATTCAACTCAAATTGTGAAACTCGTGTATTAAATAAATTCAATGCACACAGACTGAAGTAGTTTAAGTCTTTGGTTCTTTTAATTGTGATGATTTTGGCTCACATTTAACAAAAACCCACCAATTCACTATCTCAACAAATTAGAATATGGTGACATGCCAATCAGCTAATCAACTCAAAACACCTGCAAAGGTTTCCTGAGCCTTCAAAATGGTCTCTCAGTTTGGTTCACTAGGCTACACAATCATGGGGAAGACTGCTGATCTGACAGTTGTCCAGAAGACAATCATTGACACCCTTCACAAGGAGGGTAAGCCACAAACATTCATTGCCAAAGAAGCTGGCTGTTCACAGAGTGCTGTATCCAAGCATGTTAACAGAAAGTTGAGTGGAAGGAAAAAGTGTGGAAGAAAAAGATGCACAATCAACCGAGAGAACCGCAGCCTTATGAGGATTGTCAAGCAAAATCGATTCAAGAATTTGGGTGAACTTCACAAGGAATGGACTGAGGCTGGGGTCAAGGCATCAAGAGCCACCACACACAGACGTGTCGAGGAATTTGGCTACAGTTGTCGTATTCCTCTTGTTAAGCCACTCCTGAACCACAGACAACGTCAGAGGCGTCTTACCTGGGCTAAGGAGAAGAAGAACTGGACTGTTGCCCAGTGGTCCAAAGTCCTCTCTTCAGATGAGAGCAAGTTTTGTATTTCATTTGGAAACCAAGGTCCTAGAGTCTGGAGGAAGGGTGGAGAAGCTCATAGCCCAAGTTGCTTGAAGTCCAGTGTTAAGTTTCCACAGTCTGTGATGATTTGGGGTGCAATGTCATCTGCTGGTGTTGGTCCATTGTGTTTTTTGAAAACCAAAGTCACTGCACCCGTTTACCAAGACATTTTGGAGCACTTCATGCATCCATCTGCTGACCAGCTTTTTAAAGATGCTGATTTCATTTTCCAGCAGGATTTGGCACCTGCCCACACTGCCAAAAGCACCAAAAGTTGGTTAAATGAGCATTGTGTTGGTGTGCTTGACTGGCCAGCAAACTCACCAGACCTGAACCCCATAGAGAATCTATGGGGTATTGTCAAGAGGAAAATGAGAAACAAGAGACCAAAAAATGCAGATGAGCTGAAGGCCACTGTCAAAGAAACCTGGGCTTCCATACCACCTCAGCAGTGCCACAAACTGATCACCTCCATGCCACGCTGAATTGAGGCAGTAATTAAAGCAAAAGGAGCCCCTACCAAGTATTGAGTACATATACAGTAAATGAACATACTTTCCAGAAGGCCAACAATTCACTAAAAATGTTGTGTGTGTGTGTGTGTGTGTGTGTGTGTGGTTTTTTATTTTTTTTTTTATTTTTTTTTTTTTTTATTATTTGTCTTATGAAGTATTCTAATTTGTTGAGATAGTGAATTGGTGGGTTTTTGTTAAATGTGAGCCAAAATCATCACAATTAAAAGAACCAAAGACTTAAACTACTTCAGTCTGTGTGCATTGAATTTATTTAATACACGAGTTTCACAATTTGAGTTGAATTACTGAAATAAATGAACTTTTCAACGACATTCTAATTCATTGAGATGCACCTGTATATTTTCTTTCTGGTATGGCCATATTCAGTTTGTATTAAATAATAATATTAAATACAATGTTAAATATTAACAAGACGTGTCAGGATTTTAGACCGTTTGTGTCTTGTTTAGTGTTCCCTCTGTTTCCCTATGCCCATATTTGGTTCTTCCTGTTTCCTGTTCTCATTGTGTTCATTAGTTTCCACCTGTGTTGATTAATTATCTCGTTTAGTCCCTCGTTATCCTGTGTTTATTAGCCCTGTGTTTACTTGTCTGCCCGGTCCGGTATTATTCGTCTAAACTCACTACATGTTTGTTCCTTGCCCTGTGAATCATTGAAGGACTGTGTTTTGGAAGTTTATCTCTGTGTTTCCTCGTTTCTGAGATTGTGACAACAAGCACCTGAAAATCTGTGCTTTATTTCATTTATTTTGAAGACCCTGCATTTCATAAAACACACTGTTTGTCTCTACTTTTTATATAATGAGATTATAAAGCAGCAAAATATCTCAAAAAATAAAAAAAAATATGAGTTTGGGTATATTTTGTTTGTATAAATCTAGTCTAACATTTGAGTGTGTAGCCTTTGTACGTGTTTATTTTTTTATTAAAATATGTCACCTCAAGAAGAAGGGCTTCCCCTTGATACCGTTTAAAGAAATGTGTGCCCTGCCATATCTTCATTTAAATATGCTTCAAAACTCTTATTTTGAAATGAACTTCAGCAATATCGAGGTCAAAACATCTGTCTAGTGCAGTGCTTTCCAAACCTGTCCTGGAGGACCCCCTGCCCTGCACCTTTTGTATGTTTCCCTTATCTAACACACCTGATTCCACTCATCAACTCATTATTAGAGACTGCAAGAACTAAATTGGGTGTATCTGATTAGGGAGACATACAAAATGTGTAGGCCAGGGGGTCCTCCAGGACAGGTTTGGGAAGCACTGGTCTAGTGCATGCAACATTAAAAAGCACATTCTAAGTGAAACGGCCCTTAATGATGAACTCTCAGTGCATCAGATCAATGTATTTCACCTTAAAATGTACAAAAGTTAGTAAGGGTGTTTGTCAAATTCAAACAAATCAGACCAATTTTTCCTCTTTTTAGGTGCAAAGAGTGTAAATGTGACATCCTCAAATGTGTTATGATTTCAGATTGATGAAGCTTGAGAACAATTAGATTTAAAAAAAAAAACAACAAAAAAAAAAACTTAATTAAAATAAAAATAATAACGAATAAATAAAAATTCACATAGCTGCCACAACTAAATTCTATTGGAATGACTGGATTCCGCCAAAATGGTAAATGTGCGTGCATCTTAACAAGTATCTAACTTGCCTGGCTGTATGGTTGACACTAGAAAAGCCCCAAAGACGAGGGAGATGCACATGCATACTTTTCTTGCACACAGTGGTCACAAAATGAGCACATCCTGTTCATATAGTCTCAAAGAACAGGGCTTCCTCCGAACGACAGTCAATCATGCTGCTCATCAGAAAGGGCCCAAGTTGCAATCCCCTAATTGTCAGGAATGAATACAGAGACAGATACAGTAAAGGCTGTACTATCAATTTAGCCCACTAAGGGGAGCCACATAATAAACAATATTTTTTCAGTCAGCAAAGGCTTAAGTGAAGAGCTTTTTGTTGCTTGTAACATGGTACTGTTTGCATAAATAACGAGGAATAATCAATGTCTGAAAACCACTCATTGTAAACCAGAAGCAACACACACACACATATATATATATATATATATATATATATATATATATATATATATTTTTTTTTATATATATAAATTTACGAAGTTGTGACAATTCTGTGTTTATATATATATATATATATATATGTGTGTGTGTGTGTGTGTGTGTGTGTGTGTGTGTATGTATGTATGTATGTATGTATGTATGTATTTATATATATATAACACAGAATTGTCACAACTTCGTAAATTTATTAAAAAAAAAAAAAAATAAATAAATAAATAAACTGAAATAAGTACATTACATAAGTCTACATAGCCCTTAACTCAGTACTTAGCTGAAGCACCTTTACAGCCTCAAGTCTTTTTGGATCATCATTTGGCAATTATCTACCATTCTTTTCCTCATCTCTTCACCTCTCCTGCTCTGTCAGCTTGGATGGGGACAGACACATTTTCAGGTTTCTCCAGAAGTATTTGATCAGGCTGTGGCTGGCCCACTCAAGGACATTCACAGAGTTGTCTATAAGCCACTCTTGCTGTGTGTTTAGGGTCATTGTCCTGTTGGAAGGTGAACCTTCTGCCCAGTCTGAGGTTCTGAATGATGTGGACTGGGTTTTCATTAAGGCTATCTCAATATTTTGGTGTATTGAGCTTGTCTTCTACTCTGATGTGTCCCTCAGTCCCTGCTGCTGAAAAACACCCCACAGCATGAGACCGCTACCACCACCCTTTCTTTTGGGATGGTGCTCTGCAGGTGATGAGCAGAGCTGGTTTCCTTCAAACATGATGCTTGGAGTTGAGGTTCATCACGCCAGAGAATCTTGTTTCTCACAGTCTGAGGGTCCTTTAGGTGCTTTTTTGCAAATTCTAAGTGTGTTTTCATGTGTCTTCACTGAGGAGAGGATTGAGTTTGGCCACACTAGCATAAAGCCCAGATTGGTGGAGTGTTGCAGTGATGTTTGTTCTTCTGTAGGTTTCTCCTGTCTCCACATAAGATCATGGAGCTCAACTAGAGTGACCATCAGGTTCTTGGTCACCACTCTAACCAAAGCCCTTCTCCATCAATTGCTCAGTTTGTCCAGGAGGGCAGCTCTAGGAAGAGCCCTGGTTGTTTCAAACTTCTTCCATTAAAAGGGTAACGGAGACTACATGCTTCTGTGAACCTGTGTGGCTTGACACAAACCTGTTTCTGAGCTCTACAGGCAGTTTATTTATTTATTTATTTATTTTTTTTTACCTCAGGGGTTGGTTTTTGCTCTGCTATTCATTTTCAACTGTTAGACCTTTTATTAAGACGTGTGTTCCTTTCCAAATCATACCCATTCAATTGAATTTGCCAGTTAACCACTCAATTTGTAGTAACATTTACAAGCAATATGAATGCTCCTGAGCTAAATTTCAACTGCCCCACATAAGGGTATGAATACTTATGCAATGGAATCATTTAAGTATTTTATTTTTAATAAATTTGCAAAGATGTTAAAATCCTGTTTTTTTTTGCTTCGTCATTATGATGTATGGAGTGTAGATTGATGTGGAAAAAAAGTAATTTAAAGCAGTTTAACATAAGGTAGCAACATATGTCAATAGTCCAATATAATTAAAGAGAAAATCTTAGTAAAGATAAAAGTTATTCACAAAGAATCTTAAGCCTTAAAAGAGCTCTTAAGATCAAAAAGTGTTAGTAGTAAGGAGGAGGATTTTTAAGAGGCTTAAGAGTTTCTTTAGCTGTGGAGGAAAAGGCAGAAAGACGAAGAGGGAGAAGAAATGTGTTGCAGACAACCCAACTTTCCTTCGAAAACTTTCCTGTGCCTTCTAATCTAAAATCTCTTCAGTTTCATGTTTCTTAGGGATTGCAGGCTGGTATCACAGGTTTGTACCTCATTTCTCACAAATAGCGGAGGCCCTCACTGCTTTGAACTGAACATCTTCAAACTCTCTTAAGCCATGTGCTCCAGTACATCATCTGGCTCAACACATTCTGTGCGTCACAAAACTGGGCCATACCTTGGTGTAGTTTGGGCCCTGGCGAAGTGGCTGTTCTATCTGGAAGGTCATTACTTCACAGTGGTAACTGACCATGCATTGCTAGGTTGGGTTTTCAAGACCAACAAACTTGCACACGACTTATGCAATGAGGATTATGTTTGTAAGAGTTCACCTTTGCTGTAGAATACAGAAAAGGAAAGTACAATACAGTTCCAGATGCCCTTTCCCATGCGTCCTTGGACCAACCTCTCTAGTCAACCTGTGCCACACACAGTATTAAAACCCACAAAAAGGAGATTTTTTTCTTTTGAGTTTTTTTCCATGATGATCCTCTTTCAGGTCATCACGGGAGATACAAAACCTAGAAGTGATTGCAGTCTCTTGTTTACTGTCCTTATATGAGTTTGGATTTAAAGAAATATGTCCAGAATTGTTCAGTATGTCAACACTACAAACCAGAGGCTAGGAAACCATTGGGCAAGTTACAGCAAACCCTGGTAACAAAATCCTGGGAAATGCGTGGTGTTGATATAATGGGACCTTTTCCCAAGAGTTCCCAGCTAAATTCTTGTGGTCTTTGTTGACTATTATTCCAAATGGGAGGAACTTTTTCCCTTGCAGAAAGCTACAGCTCTGTCTATCTAACAAATTCTGGTCAAAGAAATCATTACTTGTTGGGGAGCCCCCAAAGTATATTCTGTCTGACCAAGGACCTCAATTTGTGTCAGAATTCTTTACAGAGACCTGTAAGGCTTGGAACTTTACCCAAAAGTTTTACACAGCCTACCACCCCCAATCAAACGTTACAGAGAAGGTTAATAGGACAGTGAAGACTATGGTAGTCTCTAATGTAGAGACTCAACACAACCACTGGGACCAGCATCTTCATAAATTCTGTTTTGCTCTTAATTCAGTGGTACAAGAGTCTACTGGGGTCACACCTGCTGAGCTTCATCTCAGTAGACCACTCAGAGGTACCTTGGACCTTGTTTCACAACCACAAACCATTCTTCCTGACTCACCAGCATATAATAACCTTGCTCAACTCAACGACTTGAAAGAACTCGTCACAAAGAAGAAGCAGTCGAGCAGGAAAAGAGGACAGCAGTTTGTAAGTGTTTTGTTTCTTTTCTCATTAGATTTTAGTGTGGTTGTCATTGCTAGGAAACATTGTTTTGCTTACTGTGTTTACCGTGTAAACTTGTGTTCAAGTTGTGTTTGTTCTTGTGCGTATGGCGTGGCTTTTCAGTTTCGGCTTGCTAAGTAGTAAGGCGTGGCCAGCTGAATTCAATAATGAGGAATCAGGCGAGTATATAATTGGTTAGTACACTGCGGCAGCCCTCGTGTGAAGACTGGCGAGTGTAAAGACCATCGAATCTACCGTGACTCCACCGAGCAAGGACACCGACAAGGCATTTGAGTATTGTTTTTGTCCCTTTTCTTTACTTTTTGTACAGCTTGTTCTCATCAACTTGTTTTAGTCAATTGTACTCACTATGTGCTTTCAAATCTCTATTACTACTAACACTTGGAAATCACACACTACGTTGGAGGCAGCATAATCCTAATAATCCGTGTGCCGTCCCTATGTCCTCTGCTACTTTACTCTCTATTCCAATTCGTTTCTGGAACTGCCTGTCTGCTGTAAACAAAGCAGAGTTTATTTATTCTATTGCTACTCATTGTGGTCTCAAGCTCATGGCCCTAACTAAGACTTGGATCAAACCTGAGGACACTGCCACTCCTGCAGTCCTCTCCACTAATTTCACTTTTTCCCACACCCCCTCCCGATTGGGAGGGGTGGAGGTACTAGTCTACTTATCGCAAATGAATGGAAATTTGATCTTCTACCATCTCTTACAGGAAACCGTTCACTTGAATCACATGCAATTACTATTACCCACCCTGTTAAAATCCAGTTTGTAGTTGTTTATTGTCCCCCAGGTCAACTGGGTAACTTCTTGGAGGAGTTGGATGTTTACTCTCAAACTTCCCTGAGGAAAGTAATCCTCTGGTACTACTCAGTGGCTTCAACATCCACCTAGAAAAACCCCAGGCTGTTGACTTCAACACTCTGCTTACCTCATTTGCCCTTGTTGTAGAACAAAAAAGTGGTCTTCTCAAATTTGTCAATAAAGCTCAAATGTGTCAATAAAGGAGGTGATCCAATGAGACATACATCAAACTTGTTTACTTGTTCCTGTCATATTCTGGAAATCACCCAAAGTTCATTGGGTTACTTGAGTTCACTGGTATACTTCCTATGGAAAAGTACCAGTACCGCCCAATGGATGTCCCTTTAAGACTTACAATCTGTAGTAAGACATCCAGCATTGGAATAATTCAACATATTGATCAGTATATCGATTGCTTTCATGATTATACATCATTGTTTTTAAGTAAGATAATACCATATTGAGTACATATCATAATATAAAGTAAAATAACACAATACCCTCAAGCGAGTGTCTACTACAGCTACTCACAAATCAAGCAACCAATTAGACCTTATCTATACATGCTACTGCTCCACTGACAACACTTTAGTTACTCCGTTGCACACCTCAGACCACTTCCTCATCACTTCTAACCTCACACTGACTCATGACACAACACACTCCTCCGCAGGTCACCTTTTGGCATAACCTATACTCAATCTCTCCCTCTTGCCTATCCTCTATGGTTTCATCCTCACTTCCTTCACCCTCTCAGTTCTCAGCACTGGACACAAACAGTGCTACTGACACTCTTTGCTCCACTCTTAACATCTTGCTTAAACAACTTTTGCCCCCTTTCATCCAGACCAGCACGTACAACCCCCTCTGTCCCCTGGTTGTCCGATGTTCTTTGTGAACAACGCTCTAGACTCAGGGCTGCAGAGAGAAAGTGGCACAAATCAAAAAACTCTACTGACCTTAGTGTGTATGTCACTCCTCTCTTCTCTCTTCCTTCTCTGCAAATGTCTCCACTGCTAAAATGACATACTACCACAACAAAATTAACAACTGTTCTGACTCTCGCACACTTTTCAAAACCTTCTCTTCTCTTCTTTGTCTCCCCCCACCCCCTTCTCTTCCTTCTCTGCAAATGTCTCCACTGCTAAAACGACATACTACCACAACAAAATTAACAACTGTTCTGACTCTCACTTTTCAAAACCTTCTCTTCTCTTCTCAGCTGATGACTTTCCAATATTCTTCATAAATAAAACAAGAACCATCAGCGACCAGTTCCCCAGACCACAGATTGACAAAAACATCATAACAACAAATACACTCTCTCTCTCTCTTCTCTCCACTCTCGGAGGCAGACGTTTCCAAACTTATCCATTCCAGTCATCCTACTGCCTGTCTGCTTGATCCTATCCCCACTCACCTCCTTCAGGCCATTTCTTCTTCATTTATACCTGTGCTTACATTACCAACACCTCTCTTCACACTGGTACATTTCCCACAGAATTTAAGCAGGCTCGGGTAACCCCACTGCTTATGAAACCCTCACTTAATCCAGCACTTTTAGAAAACTACATACCGGCATCCCTTCTTCCATTCATTGCAAATACACTTGAGTGAGTTGTGTTCAACCAACTCTCCATGTTTCTTGCACAGAACAACCTCCTGGACAACAACCAATCTGGCTTCAAAAGTGGCCACTCAACTGAGACTGCCCTACTCTCAATTACTGAAGCCCTGAGACTGGCAAGAGCAGCTTCCAAATCTTCAGTACTCATCTTGCTGGATCTGTCTGCTACTTTTGACAGTTAACTACCAGATCCTCCTGTCCACCCTCAGAAAAATGAGCATCTCAGGACCTGCACTCCTGTGGTTCAAGTCTTACCTCTCAGGTAGGTCCTTCAGGGTGTCTTGGAGGGGTGAGGTTTCTAAGTCAAAACTTCTTACTACTGGTGTTCCTCAAGGCTCAGTGCTTGGACCTCTTCTCTTCTCTATCTAGATGTCATCATTAGGATCTGTCATTCAGAAGCATGGCTTTTCTTATCACTGCTATGCTGATGACACTCAACACTACTTCTCATTCCAACCAGATGATCCAATGGTAGCTGTTCACATTGCAGCCTGTCTGAGAGACATTTCTAACTGGATGATGGACCATCACCTTCAGCTCAACCTTGCTACGACAGAACTATTCATGGTCTCAGCCAACCCAGAACTTCTTCACAGCTTTTCTATATAGCTGGATTCGTCAACCATAACTCCTTCCAGGACAGCCAGGAACCATGGAGTTGTGATCGATGATTAGTTAAGCTTCACAGACAATATTGCTACAACGACCCAGTCCTGCAGATTTGCCTTATGCAACATTAGGAAGATTAGACCCTTCCTATCAAGCTCTTGTTCTCTCCAGACTGGACTATTGTATCGCTCTCTTGGCAGGCCTTCCTGCATGTACTATCAAGCCTCTGCAACTGATCTAGAATGCAGCAGCAAGAGTGGTCTTTATTGAGCCAAAAAAAAAAAGCTCACGTTACTCCTCTCTTCATCAGGTTACACTGGCTACCAATAGCTGCTCACATCAAATTCAATGTACTGATGTTCACCTACAAGACAACAACTGGCGCTGCACCAATACCCCTAAATTCGTTAGTTCAAACTTATATGCCCTCCAGAAGCCTGCGTTCTGCAAGTGAATGATGGCTTGTGGTGCCATCCCAAAGAGGCACAAAATCACTCTCACTGACCTTTTTCTGGACTGTTTTCAGCTTGTGGAATGACCTGCCTATCTCTGTTCGAGCAGCTGAGTTTTTAGCCATTTTCAAAAAAAAGTCTAAAGACACATCTTTCTTGCCAACACCTGACCAACTGAAATGTAGACATTCGTATATGTGTTTTTGACTTACACTGTACATGTTGTGAAAACAGTTAGCTATTTGGACATTAGCATGGACTCACTAACTTTAACGTTAGATACTTTTAGCCAGAGATACCTTGCTGAAGCACAAGATGACATGTCTGCTTGAGCAGATGAAAAGTGTAACTTAATGAGAGTATGACAACCAGAAAATGAACACTGAATAATAAAATCAATTCCAAATTCCATTGCCTATCCTCTCAGGATACCTGGAATCCGTGTTACAAGTACCCCAGGCACATCGTTTTAATATTTTTGTAGCATAAACACCATCAAACCAATGAGAGCTTTGGATTTTGGATCTACCAGTGTTTCTCTATGGTGCTGAAACCTAAAGATGTCTGAGTTCTGGTCCCCGTGCAACTTATACTTGACTGCCATTGGCTCATCTGTGTTCGAGGGGAGGGGCTTACGGATAGGTCAATTAACACTAGCATATACCTATCCTATTCTATTCTATTCTATTTTGATTTCTGTTCTATTTCTATGTTCTATTTCTGTTCTATTCTGTTTGATCAGAACAGAATAGCAGTGTTTTGTCCAGTGACTATGCCCCCTCACAGTCACCAGTCGCCCTGCTGCCGGGGCTCTGCACCTGGAACCGAACAACATACAGGACTCGCTAAGCTAGTTGCATCCAAAGTAGTATCTAAGGCCCTTCTTACTATCCTAAATCAAAGTTTTGATGTGTGTCTCTAGTTCTGAATTCTTCTCTGGAAGCCTAACTATTTCCCTGCATTTATCACACGTGAACCCTTCACCACTGACAGAGAAGGCTACACCAAACATGTGAGAAGCAGTGCAAGTGACAATATCAGGAGAAGAAGCCATGACTCACTGTGATTGTTGATTGATTTTGACTTACCACAATTGTTTGATGCACTCATAAAAGATGGAGTACAAAAGAGAGAAAAAACAAAACAAAAAAAAAAAAAAACAGGAAAGCACAGGTGGCAGGTTTACAGTCTAACAAACTGCTAACACATTTATTGCCCATTTGGAAGATTTTATGTTTAATTTCTGTTAAATAAAAGCCTCTCCAAGGCCTGACACCACACCCACTGTCTATCGTTTGCTCTTCCCGCCAGAAATAGCTTATAGTTGTTTAGACATGTGTCGGTATTCGGTAATGCGATATCACGATAATGAATATGCATGATATTGCTATCGTGGGCATGTCAAAATACAAAGAATAATTATTTATTACAAATTATTCCAAATTTTGAATGCATTTTAAAGAATACTTTTCCCATCAACTGGTCACAATGCACAACACAGCTGTATGCTGCCTCAAAGACGCATGTGCACTCACATGTAAATAAGGCGCACTGAATGAAAGCACACATTCACTCTCTGACAGCAGATGGCACTGATGAAACAGCAGAAATGCAGCCGTTACCCCAGAAACCCCGTAAACAAAACGCTTTCTCTTTATGAAACGTATTTAAATCATTTAAACAGCCATTTATATTTGTGTTTTCGCTATGGCATTCATCACAGTGCCAAATACTTAAATATTTAGACTTAATAGGCTGTTTATTTTAAAACCTTTTTACATTTTAATCTGGACTACAACATGCCCTAGATATTGGTTGAAAGTGTTTTGATTCATTTTTGTTCAGTCACACTTTACATTAGGGCTTCATTAGTTAACATTAGTTAATTCATTAGTTAACAAACTCTTGATGAAAAATTCTTCTAAACATTCATTAATCTTCGGTAATTCCAATATTTAATAACACATTTGTTAAAATCAAAAGTTGCAACTGTGTTATTTAATGAACCCGAGCTAACATGAACTAAGAGTTGTATTTTTTTAACAAAGATAACTTCTGTAGCAAATGTAGCTATTGCTCATTTTTAATGTTAATGCATTAACTAAGGTTAACTAATGAGATTTTATTGTAAAGTGATACCTGTTGGTCTTTATAATTCTTTTGCACTTTAATCTGTGTAAATTTTTTAACTTTATACATTTTTTTTTGTATATTGCTTTATTGTATTTAAATGTTCAGTTATTTTTGTTATATGAAAAAAAAATAATCCTGTTATACTGTATTATGACAACACTTTTTTCAACTAAATGTCAATATCGTTTCTATTTATCTCACCTCAACTCAACCTTTATTTATAAAGCACTTTCAAAACCATAAAAATGGACCGAAGTGCACATAAATAGTATATAATCTAGAAATCACCAAAAGAAAGAAAGAAAGAAATACAATAATATAAAACCAAAAAAAAAAAAACACAAAACATAGAGCAAATCATTCACAATTGTCAGACCTAATAAAATCCCAAAAGCCTGGTAAAACAAGTAAGTCTTTAAGTCCCTTTTAAAAATGTCCATGCTTGACGAGGATTTTATAGATAATGGAAGTGCATTCCAAAGTGCCAGAGCTGCAACAGAAAAAGCGTGATCTCCACTACACATCAGAAGAGACCGTGGGACAGTTAAGAGCATGCTCTCAGAAGAGCGCAGAAGCTGATGAGATTGGTAAGGAATTAACATATCCTTTATATACTCAGGAGCCTGATCATGCAATGCTTTATAAACAAACGTTAACACCTTGTATTCTATTCAATATTTTATAGATAGCCAGTGTAGAGATACCAACACAGGTGTTATATGATCCCGTTTGTTAAATGTCTCGCTGCAGCATTTTGAACATACTCAAGACGAGTAACCAAAGATTCACTTATGTCTAGATATAAGGTATTGCAATAATCCAATTGTGTTAAAATAAAAGCATGTAATACAGTCTCCAAGTCCTTGTTTGAAAGGATAGTTTTCAGCTTAGACAATTTCCTTAACTGAAAGACAGATGTTTTCACGTATCGACAAGGACACCAAAGGTTCAGTAGACTTTTTGCTTTAAATGAGTGGTTATTGTAATGGTGTAAAAAACAGAGATTGCTCTTTGTTAATAATTGGAATCTCTTCTGGGAGCGTCCTAGGCTTTTCTGTGCTGATGGCCTGCACCCCAGCAGGGTCGGAGCGGAACTCCTGTCGGACAACATCTCCAGGACGCTACGCTCCATATGACTAGTAAGTCAAATCCCAAATAACTGCTATGATGACTTTTGTTCTACCCACTTAAATGATAGAAGTACTTGTGCTGTCCAATCTATAAAGACTGTGTCTGTTCCCCGAATAGTGATGTCAAAATATAAATTTAATGCAGGATCTAGAAATAATCTGATCGTGATTTAAACCAGAAAAATGCAAAATAAATAAACAATAGCAATTTTTAAAGCTTGGGCTCCTAAACATTAGATCACTCGCACCCAAAGCAGTTATTGTAAATGAAATGATCACAGATAATAGTTTTGATGTACTCTGCTTGACTGAAACCTGGCTCAAAACAAATGACTATATTGGTCTAAATGAGTCTACTCCACCAAGCTACTGTTATAAGCATGAGCCCCGTCAGATTGGTCGTGGCGGTGGTGTTGCAACAATATATAGTGATATTCTCAATGTTACCCAGAAAAAAGGATACAGGTTTAACTCATTTGAATTACTTCTGCTTAATGTTACACTGTCAGATATGCAAAAGAATTCTCTCCTATCTCTTGCTTTGGCTACTGTGTATAGACTGCCAGGGCCGTATACAGATTTCCTAAGAGAATTTACAGATTTCCTCTCAGACCTATTGGTTAATGTTAATAAAGTGCTAATTGTCGGAGATTTTAACATTTACGTTGATAATACAAATGATTCGTTAGGACTTGCGGGCCCACTCATCATTTTAATCATACGCTAGATTTAATTATATCGCATGGAATTGATCTTACTGACAGATATCGTACCTCAAAGTGATAATGTTACTGACCATTTCCTAGTATCGTGCATGCTGAGTATTACTGATATTAACTATATGGCTCCGCGTTATCGTCCGGGCAGAATTATTGTTCCAACCACTAAAGATAGATTCAGAAATAACCTGCTTGATTTATCTCAACTGCTCTGTGTACCCATAAATACACATGAGCTAGACGGAATCAAATCAAATTAAAAAAGGTTAGAGAAAAACATACTGTGCCATGGTACAACAGTAAAACCCATTCTCTCAAGAAAGAAACTGGTAAACTTGAGCGCAAATGGAGAAAAACTAACTTGGAAGTTTTTAGAATTGCGTGGAAAAACAGTATGTCCAACTATAGACAGGCTTTAAAAGCTGCCAGGGCTGAGCATATCCACAAACTCATAGAAAATAACCAAAACAATCCAAGGTTTTTATTTAGCACAGTGGCTAGATTAACAAATAAACAGATGCCACCCGATCTAAATATTCCCTCACAGTTTAATAGTAATGACTTTATGAATTTTTTCACTGATAAAATAGATAACATCAGAAATACAATAACAAATGTAGATTCTATAGCGTCTAGTACTTCAGCTTCATTCATTGCACCCAAAGAAAACCTGCAGTGCTTTACAACTATAGGACAAGGAAGAGCTAAATAAACTTATCACTGCATCTAAACCAACAACATGCCTATTAGATCCTGTACCCACTAAACTACTGAAAGAGTTATTACCTGTAGCAGAAGAACCGCTTCTCAATATTATTAACTCGTCGTTATCTTTAGGTCACGTCCCAAAATCATTCAAGCTGGCGGTTATTAAGCCTCTTATTAAGAAACCACAACTAGATCCTAGTGAACTAACAAATTACAGACCCATTTCAAATCTTCCGTTTATGTCTAAAATTTTAGAACAAGTTGTGTCTGCTCAGTTGTGCTCCGTTTTTGCAAAAAAAAAAAAAAAAAACTCTATGAAGAATTTCAGGCCCCACCATAGCACAGAAACTGCACTTGTTAAAATTCCAAATGACTTGCTTCTTGCGTCAGACCAAGGCTGCATCTCGTTGCTAGTTTTACTTGACCTTAGTGCTGTGTTCGACACCATAGATCATGACATACTCATAGATCGAATACAAAACTATACGAGTATTCAAGGGCAGGCTTTAAGATGGTTTAGATCCTACCTTTCCGATCGCTACCACTTTGTCTATTTAAACAGGGAGTCATCTCAATTATCACCAGTAAAGTATGGAGTACCACAAGGATCTGTCCTAGGTCCTCTGCTATTTTCAGTATACATGTTGCCCCTTGGTATTATTATTAGAAAATACGGGATTAGTTTCCATTGTTATGCTGATGATACTCAACTATATATCTCAACAAGACCAGATGAAACTTCTAAATTATCTAAGCTAACAGAGTGTGTTAAAAATGTAAAAGATTGGATGACCAATAATTTTCTCTTATTAAATTCAGATAAGACAGAGATATTACTTATTGGACCAAAAAAACAGTACACAGAATCTCTTGGATTATAATTTGCAACTAGACTGATGTACTGTTACTTCCTCTACAGTCAAAAATCTGGGTGTTATATTAGACAGCAACTTGTCTTTTGAAAATCATATTTCCCATGTTACGAAAACAGCATTCTTCCATCTTAGAAACATTGCCAAGATACAAACATGTTACCTGTTTCTGATGCAGAAAAGCTAGTTCATGCATTCCTGACCTCTAGACTGGACTATTGTAATGCACTGCTAGCTGGTTGTCCTGCATCTTCAATAAACAAGCTACAGGTAGTCCAAAATGCAGCGGCTAGAGTCCTTACCAGGTCAATAAAATATGATCATATTACCCCAATTTTACAGTCTCTGCACTGGCTACCTATTAAGTTCCGCATCAGTTACAAAATATTATTACTTACCTATAAGGCCCTTAATGGTTTAGCTCCTGCGTACCTAACTAGTCTTCTACCACGCTACAATCCATCCCGCTCCCTAAGGTCGCAAAACTCTGGACTTTTGGTAGTACCTAGGATAACAAAGTCAACTAAAGGAGGTAGAGCCTTTTCACATTTGGCTCCCAAACTCTGGAATAGACTTCCTGATAACGTTCGGGGTTCAGACACACTCTCTCTGTTTAAATCTAGATTAAAGACACTTCTCTTTAGCCAAGCATTCACATAATGCATCTCATAATCTTGTACTGCAGTTATATCTGATCAAACACACATTATTGTTCTTTAGCTTGGGTTAAACAAATAATTTTTGCTTGGATGGAACAGCAGCTATGCTAATTATGTCTCTTTGTTTCTCTGTTTCTGCCACGGGATTAACATCCCGTGGTAACTAGGATTTACACAAGCTTCAGTCTGGATCCAACCCTTAAATGATCTGAGATGACCAAACACCTGAGAAGAGATGATGCCAACCCTCAGACAACATATAGAACTACCAAATTTCGCCATAAGTTAAATATATTAAGTTTCTACAATATGTAAATATATTGTAGAAACTTAATTTCCTGTAAAGCTGCTTTGCCATGATTTGTATTGTGAAAAGCGCTATACAAATAAACTTGAACTGAATTGAATTGAATTGAAACCATACCTTTCTCAAGCTGTTTGTTACCAAATATAATAAACTAAGTCTTATCTTCATTTAATTGCAGGAAATTATTTGCAAACCAACCTTTTAACTCAGTCAAACACTAAATTAGTAAAAGAAGAAAATTAGTAAAATAAGTACAGCCATCAAACTCTAGAGGAAAATACAGCTGCAAATCATCAGCATACAAATTATAATTAATATTGTATTGTCTAAAAATCGACCCCTTATAACGTAGTTTACCAAGAATTGATCCCTGTGGGACCCCCCAGGAGGAAGTTGCAAAGAAAACAGATTCAGAAACATATTTTCCAATTTCAACAGAGCATGTCCTGTCCTGCAGATAAGAAGAAAACCACTTAAGGGCTATGCTACTGATCCCAACATAATCTCTAAGACGTTCTATTAAAACTACATGATGTATAGTATCAAAGGTTGTGCTCAAATCTAACATTATTAGGGCAATACCTTTCCCGGAGTCATAACTTAACAAAATATAATTAACAACCCTTAATAATGCTGATTCTGTACTATGTTTGGTCCTAAATTTAGACTGAAAGATATCCATTATATTATTTTGTCAAAAAAAAAAAAAAGTAAAATCAAGTTGATTATGAACCAAATCTTACTAATAAAAGGCAATTTTGAAATAGGCCTGAAATTTTTGAAATCCTGTTGATCCAGATTTGCCTTTTTAAAAACTGGTTCAATAATCGCATGCTTAAACCCTAAAGGCACACTGCCATACAATAAACTACTGTTAATAATCATTAAAATGCAAGGAACAATAGTGTCTACAGACTCTTTAAACAGTTGCGACGGGATAATATAATGTCATAAAGTGAAGTTGTTGGCTTTAAATGCAATACGGTGTCTTTCAACTGGGCTAAGAAACCAATTCAAAATTACTCCTGCAATAAGAAAAAATCCTTACATCGGCTACAACATTCCCGACAGGCAAAATATTTAACCAAATAGTATCAATTTTACCAGTAAAAAAACTTTAAAATCTCTCATACAAACCCTTGGACGGAGAAAAAAAAACATAAATAGATGGATTGAGTAACTTATCTATGGTTTCAAATATTCCAAGTAACATCATTTAACCATGGTTGTCTCTTCACTTTTTGACTTCTCATTTTAAAAGGCGCAACATTTTCTGAACTGTAAGCAATCCAAATGATTTATTAAACATAAAAGTAAAAACAAATAAAGGACAAACATCCTAAATGTGGAACCAACACACCTGCCGTAATTCATGTTGTCCATTTTGTAAGAAATCATACTTTGACAAAGGCTACGGGTTTGGATGAAACATTGGTAATAGCAAATTGTGCTCAAGAGAGTGTGCAGTTATAATTTATCTTCATTAATTTTCCTCCTTTAACTTGCACCTCAAAGTGAAAGTTAAGGTTTGTGTTTGTTTTACTGCTCTTTTAAGAGCCAGTGAGGTTGCTATCACTTTCAATATGTTTTGTTTTAAAGCTCTAATGTTGGGCCATTATCCACACTTATGCTAAGAATTGTGCTCCCTAAGATGAGGGATACATATACCCAGGGTTTTTTTTGTGAGCATTCACTCTATTTATTCAAAAGATTTGAGGCAGTGTCACTCACTGCCTCTTCATATAAGGAGCGGGCCCGCCTCTGTTTTGCATTCGAACGTTATTCCAGATTTGTCTGAGAAAGATGTTTCCTCGTAGTGTCAGCTGCTTACCTCATCTCAGAGAACAGAGGTTATGTTAAGAAGAACATGGCCATTCATTAAATGTTGAGATAAGATTTTATGCTATTTATGGTCAAGAGAAAAAAAAAAATGCATGTGTGTTGAATGTCTGCCTTTGATCTCGTAGGTTCTGATCCATTACAAGAAGTGAGAACTGTCCATCTTGACTGCATTTATTCCACTCCTAATCAGAAACGGGACTATTTTTCATTGATTAAGTGCAAACTGATTGACTAAATAGTGACAGATCCACATGTGAGCTAAGTCTCAACACACACTGTGTTACGGGGCTGATGAGATGTGAGACGTGCGGATCCATATGCAGGCTTTTATTTAAAGACATGGTCATAAATACAGGCAGGGTCGAAACAATGGCAAACAGGTATGGCAGGGACAAGACAAAGAGTAATCCTAGGGCAAGCATGGGTCGATGATCGGCGAACAATATCCAACGGGGCAAGGCAGAGCAATAATCCAGGTACACGAGCAATAATCCAAACGAGGTGCAAACAGAGTCCGAATGGCAAGGCAAGGGTTAATCCAGGAAACACGGGGCTAGAATCAAACACGGGAAGACAGGCAAGGCAAGACTAAGATGACTAAGAGGGCTTCGTAGGGTAGCTATCACTAGGAAATTTGCGTACAATACTCGGCGATCTGTGAGAGGAAGTCCAGGGTTTAAGTAGGGTGTGTGATTGTGTGATAGTTCTCAGGTGTGAGCATGTGATTGGTACAGCTGTGTGCAGTCAGTGCAAAGGATCATGGGAAATGTAGTGCAAGGTAACGCGAGACAGTCTGTGTAGTGTGAGAGTCAATATGATGGAAGGGTGACCTCTGGTGGAAATCAGACGGAAGACCATGAACCGGATTCGTGACAGAGCCCCCTCCCAAGGAGCGGCTTCCAGACGCTCCAAACAGAGCAATCCAGGAGCGGAGGCGGAATAGGGGGAGGGATGGAGGACCAGGTCCGTGAGGAAGTGAAGAGACCCAGAACTGAGGCAACGCCGGCAGAGCAGGGCACCAAGGCGGAGCAGATGGGACAGGAGCCCACCAGACCAGAGCAGAAGACCACCACGGCGGAGCAGATGACCACCAGACCTGAGCAGACGAAGCAGAAGACCCCCAGGCCTGAGCCGAAGACCACCACAGTGGAGCAGACGACCTCCACGGCGGGGCAGAAGACCACCAAAGCAGGACAGAGGACCACCACGGCGGAGCAGACGGGGCAGAAGCCCATGGCAGAGACTGGGATCTAGGGAACGCAGAGACACAAGGAGGAGAAAGAACATGCACAGACACAAGGACCGAGGTAGGAAACATGAAAAGTTCATAAATAGTTTCACTGGTGGCAACTGAACGGGCAGACAATGCAGTAAATAAAGCTGGGTAGACAGACAGTTCACATACATTAGGGGAAACAGAGTAAGCAGACAGTTCATTAATGGTCTCTATGGCAGTGTCAGGGTTAACAGGACAGATATGGAGTGCATTATTAGTTTCTGGCCTCAAGACAGACAGGGTTAAGGGTTCAAAGGCGGGTTTTTGGGCTGTGACAGACAAGGCTGAGAGTTCAGGGACAGCCCTTCTGGCTGCGACAGAACAGGACGAGGGTACACAGACGGCCTCCATAGCCGTGACAGGGCAAGACAAGGAATCACAGACGGATACCACTAACACCTCTGGAGGTTCTACAGTGGTAAACTCCGGACACAGGGAGAGTTCACAGATGGCCTTCCTAGCTGTTTCAGGGCAGGACGAGAGTTCACAGATGGCCTTCATAGCCGTGACAGGGCAGGGCGAGAGTTCACAGTCGGCCTCCTTGGCCGTGACAGGACAGGGCGAGAATTCACAGGTGGATACCACTGACACCTCCAGAGGTTCTGCAGCAGATGCCGCCACTTCCGGAGGTTCTACAGTGGTACCATAGGGAACGAGAGAGAGTTCTTTGCTGGGTGCCACCATCACACACGAATCTGAAATAGGCAACAACGCCTCTGGAGACACAGCAGCGAGCGACACTACCCCATGAGGTTCTGCAGCATCAGCCGCCACCTCTGGAGACATCTCAGAGGACGCCGCCACCTCAGGTAGTTCGATGGTGGTGTACGCAGCCCAAACACAACATAAAGCGATCCCCATCATGGGAAGCGCTTCAAACAGGGTAATTAGTTCAGGGGCAGAAGGGTTGGAGTGAGTGGATTTGGGGATACCAGCTGCACGTGCAGTCACCAGCGGTGCATCCCTCACACTGGATACCAGAATAGAATACCGAAAAACTGACCTTGAATATCTGGGAGTGGCAGACAGAATGTGACATGACTCTGGATGATCAGCTGAGAAGTGACGAGACTCTGGTAGATCAGCTGTGAAGTGACGAGGCTCTGGTAGATCAGCTGAGACGTGACGAGACTCTGGCAGATCAGCTGAGACGTGACGAGACTCTGGCAGATCAGCTGAGACGTGACGAGACTCTGGAAGATCAGCAGTGACGTGCTGGGACTCTGGAAGATCAGCAGTGACGTGCTGGGACTCTGGAAGATCAGCAGTGACGTGCTGGGACTCTGGAAGATCAGCAGTGACGTGCTGGGACTCTGGATGATCAACTTTGACTTGACTGGACTCATGAATATCCACTGTGACTTGACTTGACTCGTGATTGGCAGCAATGGCATGACGGGGTGTTGCTGTGGCCGCCATTATGTGAGCGCGCTCCTGTGCAGCCGCCATTTCAGTCACGGATGCGGTGTCGCGTTCTTCCTCCGCGAAACCCACAGTGAACAAAGAGCCAACAGTCAACCAAGCATAATCCATAAAATGAGCGAGTGATGAACGCGGACCCTCGCGTCTAAGCTTAGACTTGAGCGGTTGATTTATGCCATTGCAGAAAATCTCTATTAAGATAATGTCCGGTAAATCTGAATAGTGTGCGATGGCTAAAAGCTCTCTAATATGGTTTTCCAGTGATCGTGGGCCTTGTTTAAGGGCAAACAAAATTCTTGTGGTGTCCATACCTGACAAATGTTCGTTTAAAAAGCTGCTGGATCCTTGTATGGCCGAGTATTCTGTTACGGGGCTGATGAGACGTGAGACGTGCGGATCCATATGCAGGCTTTTATTTAAAGACATGGTCATAAATACAGCCAGGGTCGAAACAATGGCAAACAGGTATGGCAGGGACAAGACAAAGAGTAATCCTAGGGCAAGCGTGGGTCGATGATCGGTGAACAATATCCAACGGGGCAAGGCAGAGCAATAATCCAGGTACACGAGCAATAATCCAAACGAGGTGCAAACAGAGTCCGAATGGCAAGGCAAGGGTTAATCCAGGAAACACGGGGCTAGAATCAAACACGGGAAGACAGGCAAGGCAAGACTAAGATGACTAAGAGGGCTTCGTAGGGTAGCTATCACTAGGATATTTGCGTACAATACTCGGCGATCTGTGAGAGGAAGTCCAGGGTTTAAGTAGGGTGTGTGATTGTGTGATAGTTCTCAGGTGTGAGCATGTGATTGGTACAGCTGTGTGCAGTCAGTGCAAAGGATCATGGGAAATGTAGTGCAAGGTAACGCGAGACAGTCTGTGTAGTGTGAGAGTCAACATGATGGAAGGGTGATCTCTGGTGGCAATCAGACGGAAGACCATGAACCGGATTCGTGACAGAACAATATCCAACGGGGCAAGGCAGAGCAATAATCCAGGTACACGAGCAATAATCCAAACGAGGTGCAAACAGAGTCCGAATGGCAAGGCAAGGGTTAATCCAGGAAACACGGGGCTAGAATCAAACACGGGAAGACAGGCCAGGCAAGGCCAGGCAAGGCAAGGCAAGGCAAGGCAAGGCAAGGCAAGGCAAGGCAAGGCAAGGCAAGGCAAGGCAAGGCAAGGCAAGGCAAGGCAAGACAAGACTAAGATGACTAAGAGGGCTTCGTAGGGTAGCTATCATTAGGATATTTGCGTACAATACTCGGCGATCTGTGAGAGGAAGTCCAGGGTTTAAGTAGGGTGTGTGATTGTGTGATAGTTCTCAGGTGTGAGCATGTGATTGGTACAGCTGTGTGCAGTCAGTGCAAAGGATCATGGGAAATGTAGTGCAAGGTAACGCGAGACAGTCTGTGTAGTGTGAGAGTCAATATGATGGAAGGGTGACCTCTGGTGGCAATCAGACGGAAGACCATGAACCGGATTCGTGACACACTGGTCTCCATGTTCTATGGGTCAGTCCATAAGCGTAATGGTTTTTCTACTGTACAAACTGTATTTTCTATCCCCTTAACCCTAAACCTACCCCTCACACAAAACTACAGGCATTTTATTATTATTATTATTATTATTATTATTATTATTATTATTATTATTTATTATTTATTATTTATTTATTTATTTTTTTGTGATTTATAACTTCATTTTGTAATTTATAAGCTGTTTTCCTCAAGGAGACCAAAAAATTTTACTGGCATCACTATCCTTGTGGTGACATTTGGTCCCTATAGTGTAGGGAATACCAGGTGCACGCACGCACACACACACACACACACACACACACACACACACACTCAACTCTGTATGGCTATCTTTGTGAGGACATTGATTGACACAATGCAATCTCTAGCTCCTTACCCTAACCCTACCCATCAGAACTAAGTGCCTCACCCAAACCCTTACCCTAAACCTACCCTTTACCCAATTATAACCTGACCCCTAAAACCAAGTCTTGACCCTCAAACAGGACTTTTGAATGGCTCTCAGAAAGTGAGGACCAGCCAAAATGTCCTCACTTTACAATTTTGTCCTCACTCCGATGGTCTAAAACTCAAACCGGCCCTCACAAAGATAGCTGTACAACACACACACACACACACACACACGCACACACAGACAGACAGACAGACTGAACAACCAAATCTTACATCTAAAACATTGAAAATGTGTGCACACTTGTACATTTATGAATAGCGCTTTGCATTTGTGAAACATATATTGTGGAAGTATTATTTTATGTATGCATGAATTGGTTCTTGTGAACATGAATTTTTGTTTATCAAATTTTGAAATTGTCTTATTGTACTTATTTCATTTTGATTGGCCATCATGTTACAAGAACAGGAATTCACCAACCCAAAACATGAAATGACCAAGCAATACTGAATGTTGCAGTAGTATGAAATTATTAGAATTATAAAATAAATTAGTAATTTAATAGATGTATTTTTTGTTGTTATTTCTTTCCTAATTTGTAAACCTTTAACTCCACATTTTGTTATGCTTCTGTAACAATATATATAACAATATATAATTATGATTGACAATATACCAACATTTTATTCATATCACCACAGGGAGGCGCCAACGGTGACACGCATGTTGACGTAAAGTGCTGCAACACTTCTTCAGCTAACACTGATTCTACAAATATTAGATAGAGTATCTTATTTCTGCATTTTCAGAACAGATATAAGGACCAAAACTATTGTTGTGCGTATAAAAATAATTCGGCTTAAAAAAGAGTTTCGGAGTAAACGGGCTGAGCGTCTCAGTGCTGAAGAACAGCTCCTCAATCACGAGCACTGAGAGCTCACAGACATTTGAACGAATCGGTTCCTTCGGACGGTCTGTTTAAATGAACCGATCACTGAATCGTTTGACGAAGAGTTGCCAGAAGTAATTCAGCATGCCATATTGCAGTACACGTTTTAATCAAACACAACTACTAATCACTTTGTTTTCGATTACGTTATTGTCTTCCAGAATCCAGCGTTTTATACAGTGTTACTCACTGTCGAGTCATTCACAAAGGCAGGGCGATTCGGTTCAACCAAATCACTGAAAAGAAAAGCTTTCGAATCGGACACCAATACTGTATACTGCATTCCTATTAGGAGTAATATGGCAGTGTAGCGATCTGAACAAAGCTGTGTAACCGCATGTGTGATAAGACTGAACTCTCCATCTGAATCAGCGGAATCGATTCACTTCCAGAGGAGCGCAGCGGAGCGGTTCAGTTCTTCTGCAGGTGCGGGGAACAGAGCTGATAGGATGGAAGTTCTCTATGGATGTCCAAACTAACAGCTCCAGCAGATGATACATGACCATCATGTTATACTGACTGACACTGCCTCGATATTTACTGTTCATCTCAGTTCATCTCGCTTCAGTTCCTCTGCGGTTCTGCTCATAATAAAGCACATCTTCATGAAGTACTTCTGATTTAAACTTGTGGAAATACATCGCAAACCTCCTCCGTTCATCTGGCGTGTGAAGGTGAAGGCGCTCAGCATCATCCAGTAAGTTAACTGAATGAAAGTGTGTTATATCTCTCGTGTGGATGATTATACGACATGATTATTGTTTGTTAAGCTCTCGAGTTAACACAACTTTACCCTGATAGCGGACTCTTCTGCTAAAGCATAGCTATTAACGATTGTCTGAAGATTTACGGTATGGAATACTTGATAAAAACTGGTAAGGGACGGGTTTTAAAGTCACCATGGTAACCACCAACTGATGGTACTTGTATCTATTTATTGTTGCACTGTAAAAAGTGTAAATGTGCAGTTGTTACCCTTCGGAGTCATTCCTGCTTGATCTCACCTAGTTTAACCCAGTGTGGTCAGATTGATTCGGTCACAGTAAAAACATATTTTTGCCATATATCTGACCCTAACCCTTTGTTATACAAAACCGGTGGTGGCTTGGTTTTAGCTGTCTCAGTCTTCAAAATAAATAAATAAAATTATATAAATAAATATAATACATAAAACAAATAATATAAAATAAATTAAAATTCAATTAAAATAAAAATAAGTAAACATTCTGAAAGCTACTTATAATTACTGAAAGAACAATAGACCTGTTATTATCTTATAGTACCATGGATACTGTGGCAATTGTTATAAGGGTTAATAGCTTGGATGGTTTTATATGCTCTTATAAATTGAAATCGATCACATTATATATGAGATCAGATATGCATCAGTGCCAAACATTTGGTGATATTCAATGGCAACAAGTACTATTCTTCTGCACCTCAGAGGTGAATTTGTGATCATTTGTTTCCTTTATAGATATATATTCATTCGTTCATATAGCTTTTTATCCATGTTTAGTTTTTCTGTGGCTGATATTTTAGCAGGAGATCTGTGGAGAATGAGTGGTTAAAGGTAATGGATGAAGCTTTAATTTGGAAAGATTTTAAAATCGTCGTAAGAGACTTTCATGTGGAAACAATTTTTAGTCAATAATAGCTTACAAAAGTTGGGTTTATGTAAAACATGGGCCTTTGAGTGTGTGTCGAGGGAAATATCCTCACACGCAAGATTCACACACACACACACACACACACACACACAGCGGTGTGCATCTTACTTTACCCTTTAGCTTGCATTAGTTGTTTAGAATAGTGTCTCTGGATTTCAATATTTCATGCCTGACTCGTACACATTTTGAAAGCATCTCTGGCGGATTGACCATTTGATGCAGCACTAGATCTGTTTCTATGTTCCTTTGATGTTGAACTTAAATCCAGCAGAGGTCTTGGAGTATGAACTGTTCTTCCTCTACAAACCACCTTGGCTCTATGTTTTAATTAGCACTAACTGAATATCGTACGTGCCGCTGAAGTCCGAAGTGAGAGCAGTGCTAATGGATTGTTCTCTGATGTACAGTAGCAGCGCTTGATTATTTCGGCTGCAAATGCATGATGGATTAATGAAGAGTTCTTGTAGCCTGTAGCCGTTGCAATTTCTCTTTAACTGCACTCTTGTTTACTGACACTAAATCACATGAGTTTAAGCTTTGTCCCTTCACTAATAATATGCATATTTTCTATTACAGTTATTAAGAAATACATTATGTGTGTTAGAGGAAAGCAGTAGATATTTTATTTTCAATTATAGTTTGCAGTCAACACAGTAGACATGAAAGCTCTGTTTCTGTAGTCTCTGTCGAACCGGTTTATTGGATGTAGTATTTTTAATATAGTTGCTATGCTGCCTCCATAGTTAATGTCAAAGTAACAAATGGTTAATGCATTTAACCATGTTTTTAATGGACAATACGGCACAGTACACATGCGGTCAGGTTTAAAGCAATACAGTTTACCCCCAAAGTCTGGCATCATTTCTTTTTTCAAAATCAATGTCAAAAAATACAGCTTGCATTTCTGTCTGTTCCACACACAAAGCTCAGAGGATAAAGGAAATAGTATTAGGGGTAGGAATGACATAAGGGTTAGTAATGGATGACAAAATGTCTGTTTTCGGGTGAACTGGTCCTCTACAGAACAAAAGGCTTTGTAGAAGCACTTTGAGTTTCATTGGTTCGTTGCCAAAGATGAACCCAGCGTTCTGAACCGCATAAAGCCTGAGACCGGCGAAAGCGTGAGTGAAATGAACCCTCTGTGTTTGCAGGAGAGCATCTTCACGCGCTCTGCATGCAACAGTGCTGTGAAACTCTGGCTAAATGAAAACAGATGACAGTGCCAATCCCCACGTGGGTGCTGCCTGCCTCTGCCACCACCATTTATCACCGTCAACTCCCTTGGCCTCTTAGAGGAAAAAAAGTGCACTCGTGTTTGCCATGGAAGAAATTCTAATCTGCTGTCTTCAATGGAGCTCTTTGTAGCTCGCAGCTAGGACCAAACACAAGTGGAAATTAATTTTCACAAGCTGATTTTTATTATTGTACAAACTGGTGACAATTCACACACATTCCTCGACATGATATTTCAAATCAATCAATCAATATCAATCAATAATAATTTTTTTCCGGTCGTCACAAACAAATTTTCACAAAATAAATAAAAATACAAATACACAAATAAAGTCATGTGTTATTCAAAGTTATTCAAAGGCATGACATATTTGTTTAATACAATAATAAAAAGGACAAATTAAGTTGTCCTTAAGAAGACACTTTTTAGCTAGGAGACTTATATTAGAGGTGTGGAGCTTATTGTGGATCGCAGAAAGAGTTGTTTGTGTAAAGATAAATCTCCAGGAGCTGGCGTATTTCCACATGCTCTTTCTGTACGAGCCCCACACCCCACTGAACATAATAGCTGTAACCCAAAGTTGAATAGATTTATTTGAAAGAATTTTGCAATAATTAAATTTCACAAGTGCAAATCCAGTCTTGATGGATGCTCATCTGACCAGTGTATGGCCATAATCAAATAGACTGAAAGAGACAAGGCTACTTAGCATTTAAATGGCCTGTGCAGTGTTAGAAGAAGCCAGCGAGAGGCGTATAAATATTGAGAGGAAGTCTCTTTTATGAATGTGAGACGATGTGAGCAGATAAAGAAGGTCAGACGGCACAGCGAAGTGTCACAAATAAAGTCATGCCTTTGAATAACTACAAAATATTCTTGAAAATTACAAATGCACATCCCATTAAGTTAAGCTACTATAAATATAAATAACAGGCTGCACAATAATATATATATATATATATATATATATTTTTAATGTTTATACTAAAATAATATATTAAACATATTAAAATAAGGTTACACTTTATTTTAAGGTGTCCTTTTCACAGTGTAATTCTACATTTAAATACTGTGTAATATTAATTAACTACATATACTTACCATATGGTTAGGGTTAGGATTAGGGTTTGGTTTAGGGTTACTTGCATGTAATTATGCATAATTTATTGTTATTATAATAGTAAGTACATGTAACATATGTGACAAGTAAACCTTAAAATAAAGTGTTACCTAAAATAGAATCATCAAAGACCAAAATGAATAAAGATTTAAATATTTTAATTTTGCATTAAAAAAACAAAAACAACAACAACAACTACAAAAAACTGTTCAGTTATTAATAACTTAATACAGTAAATGCATTTTTGAGCTTTTATTACCTTTAACACTTATTCGACTATTATTATTAACAGTCACCTTCTTTTTGGACCATAACATCATGTCCTAATCAGACGCAACACAATAAAGCATCAAGTGATAAAATGTGTTTCCTTCTGTGTTAATAGAGTTTTTTTTTTCTTAACAAGTGATTAATTGTTTATTAGTTGATTCTGATAATTGCATTGTTTGCTTTGAGCATCACTCTGACCCATTCAGCTCAATTTACAGATGATTGTGAACATGAGAGACGTGCATTATGACATTCACACGTTCATCAACCAGTCATGCAATCATAACGTGACGTTGGCGGTTCCTCCTCTTACATTAATTTTTCTCTGTGTTCAGCTTTTCCCCCTTCAGCAGGCACTCATAGAGAACATGACAAGGAGAGGAAAAGAGACTCTGCTGCTGTCTTATTTTGTGTTGTTATTTTAATTTTGAGGAAGATGAGGAGGCGCAGCTTCACTTGCCTCTTTGGAGAGAATACCCCTCCCTGATCCATATGTTCATATGTATTATAGATAAACATGATGTATTCATGAGACACATGCTACTCTAGCTCCATATGGGGTAGTCAGTTATTTGCTTTTCTCCATAGACTTCCATTGTAAGTGGATATCTGTCAACACTTTTTATTGTTTTTTTTTTTTTTTTTTTTTTTTTTTTTAAACTTTAGAGCAGCAATACATTGAAAAAACAATTTTCACTCAGTTGCAATTGTAAAAGTAAATTTCACAAAAAAAAAAAAAAAAATACATAGGAATGGCAAGTAACACTAAATTCAACTAAATTTTGAAGCAGAAAACCTGAAAAGTATTTTATTGTTGAACTCCAGTAATCTTTATTTTATCTGTTTTATTGTTTTATTTATTTTTTACAGTAATTTTCACAATTGTCAGTCTGAACAGTAATAATTTAGTTACATTAATACATAAATGGTCACATAGATGCAATTTTTATTTTATTTTTTCTCTTCATAAGAGCTCTTGAAAACAAGTAATGGCAGTACAGCACTGCTGTAATGCTCAAGTCATATAAAATACAAACTGATTTAATTTCATAAGTGAATCAGTGAACATAGGGTTGTGAGTTCATGCAGACCCCATGTAGTAAAATAGGATGGCACATGGTAAAATTGTGTCACCCCAGTCTCTTTGTGCCGCCACCTTATTCTGATATTTTATATCAACAGCAACAAAAATGCATTTCTGCCACTCCAGTCCAATGGAGTGTGAAACCCCGGACGATGCACAGGACAGTCATGGCTGCTGCCACAATTTTACTCTACAGGTACTGTACATATCGGCTTGTTTGTCACCAAGTTCAGTTGGAGTACAAAATCATCAGGCAGACACAGATCTCTTCAGACAGGCAACTGACAGATCATCTCAGACACTATTTACTGAGATCAGTTACCAAACTGGATATTCATTAAGTGATCTTTGGTGTTCTACATAAGAAAAATATGACATGAGGGTGAGTAAATGATGAATGCGGACTACTATGGAACTATTTTGTTCTTTAAGATAAACATGTTACTTGGCAAGATTAAAGAAGTTGTCAGACGGAGGCTGCAAATCACAGGCGTCTTACAGTCCTACACACAGTTCTCACCTCCCCCTAAACTACCAGCAAACAATAATGTGAGAATAGCCAAAAGTGTCTGTGTGTAGCATATGAATGTGCAGTGGGTTCACGTTTTGCAGGCTTTTCATCTCTAATTTCCTCTTGGCTGAACAGACACTGTAACAGAGGAATCACTGTGGTGTCGAGCTCAGCAGGCAGACAGCTTTCAGCAGCAGAATTAGCTGTGAATCATTTTACACACCTTACAGCTCATTTGCTTCTGTCATGAGGCAGAATTAGTGCTTCTGAGGATTCTCTATTAGAGAAGCCTTTAGTAAATCAGAACACCTGGATGCTTTTCAGCTTTTGTACTTTGAAAGTTAGGCAAGGTTGAATAAAGCTGTGTTCAAAGTTGAACTTTGAAAACTATATGTGTGTGTGTGTGTGTATGGAAAAATAGAGAGAGAAAGAGAGAGAGAGAGCAGCTTTTATTTGAAATATAAATCTTTTGTAACACTGTAAAAGTCTTCACAAACTCCCTTTTGATAAATGCAATGCATTCTTGTTGAACAAATAGTATTAATTTCAATCAATCAATCAATAACTGACCCCCAGTATTTTCCTGGTATACAGCAAGAGCTCCTGAAGATCTTCATAATTATGCAATTCTTCTTTTACTTTGTGTTTGATGGTGGCTGTAGTGTGATATTTTAGACGTGGATACGGTGTCGAGTGCTGATGCTGGTTTATTCTTACAAACACAAAAGCAGAGCATCTTGGTGTGGTTACACTGAGAGGCCAGTGGACTCCGGCCAGCTCGCCTCCTGTGATGTGATTAGAGCTGGCTTAATAGTGCCAGCATGCTTCTCCAGTGAACTTCTGTCACCTGAGCTGAGAAATCTCACTGCTCTGTACTGCCTGAAAACAGCTCAACAAGACTCATTCTGAGATTTCATCAGGACCAGTGAGACTAGGGCACTATGTGTTCTCCATTCTCTCGCCGATGGAGTTTGGGTTCTTTGCCGCTGTCGCCTTCATCTATTGCTTAGTTGGAGACAATAATTTTTTGGCATTATTGTCGACTCGATTGCACAGATAGTATTTGAACTGAACTGAGCTGGATGATGGCATCACTAAATCAATATGATGAACTGACTTTAACTGAAATATTGACTGTTTACTACCATCCTCTTAGAGCTGCTGTACAGCAGAATCGAACTTTGTCAGCATTAATGACACACTATTCTCCTGATTAACACTGTAAAGCTGTTTTAACACAATCTGTGTAGAATAAAGTGCTAAATAAATAAAGGTGACTTTAATTGATTTGTATAGAAATACACTCAAATAATAGAGTAATTTAATATATGATAATATAGAAAACTCTTGGTTCACATTTTAAAAATATTTGTCACTTTGGTGTTTTCCATTCTAGGCTGACAAATTGTCCATGATGCAAAAGTCAAGTAAGGTCAGATTTATTTTTAGAGCACTTTGTACAACACAGATTGTTTTAGATCAGCTTCACACTAATAAATAGGAAATTAACCTAAAAATGAATGAAAATTCAATTATGGATTCAATTATGGAACAACTTGAATATCAGCTATAAAGCAGCTCCGCGGAAGACAATAGTATCCTTATTCAGCTCAGTTTAGCTCAGTGCTGGGTCAGTTCAATTCAGTAACAGTAACAGTATTTTGTAATTTTCATCAACGACTTCAAACTCAGTTCATTAGAAGTTTTTGTTCTTATCCAATAGTGTCAGTCAAATTAAATATATTTTCTGTATACTAACTGTCTAAAAGCCAAAGGCAACAGTGGCAAGGAGCCCAAACTCCATCAGGTGACTGAAATAAATTAAAACCCTTCTGAAGAAACCAGACTCAGTCAGGGATCAGTTCTCCTCTGACCAAATGAACAAATGCCGTAAGATTTATGATTCCAGGTAGCAGCACAGAATACGGTTACATTTACCGCATGTGACATTAGCAGTTAATCTCAGTATATTTGCTTTATACATTTATATGACAAGCTTATTAAAAATACTTTTGGTTTGAGTAGGATAGGTGACTACTCATTGACTGAGGTCAACTAGATTTTTAGATTCAGGCTTTAAATAATCATGGACTTCTCAGAAAGGGTTTTAGCATGCTGATAATTGACTACATCACAGCACAGAGACAGTGCTCGTAGAGATAATAAATCAGATTTGCTTAAATACGGATTCTGGCAAAATATCATTGCTTGTACTGCTAGATCTCAGTGCTGCATTTGACACTGTCAGTCACAACATACTTCTAGAAAGACTTAGAAGGGAGAGGTTATTATGTGAGTATAGGAGACCATAAGTCTAAGTGGACGTCCATGACATGCGGAGTCCTTCAAGAATCAATTCTTGCGCCATTCTTGTTCAACCTTTATATGCTCCCACTGAGTCAAATAATGAGAAGGAACCAAATTGCTTATCACAGCTATGCTGATGAAACCCAGATCTACTGCCCTGTCTCCGAATGACTACAGCCCCACCAACTACCTGGGCCAGTGCACTGATGAAATTAACTCTTGGATGTGCCCAAACTTCTCCAGTTAACCAAAGACAAAACTGAGGTCACCGTTATTTGGCAACAAAGATGAAATTCTCAAGGTGATGACATGCCTTGACTGTAGGATTCAACAGAGGTCCTCAGGTTCTTTACAGTGGCTTACTTCTTAATTTCAACATTAAGAATAAAGTTAAGAATATTTTATATTCCACAAAACATCAAAAAAAGTTCTTATCTTTTTGAAAGACTGATCTAAAGACAAAACTAAAGAGGAATTTAAAATTTTTTAATCTAGGATAAACTTGTGCATGTTTTTAATCCTAAAAGGTAAGAACTATAAATCATTACAACATAACATTAACTACATCTCCCAGTCTCAACAAAATAGTGTGGGCACTTATTGCAATCACGATAATATGCAAGCAGCACAAAAAGACAGCAGTTGAGGTGTTTTAAAGTTGATCAGTGAGTCTTTAGGCTACGTCTACATTAATCCGGATACATTTGAAAACAGCGTTTTCATTTCAAAACGCTCTCTGTCCAAACTAGCGTTTTCAAGCATTTTCCCAAAGTTTCTCATCCACACTGAAACGTCAGAAAATGTTAAATTCACTTTACTGTGCATGAGTAAAGCCTCAAAAAAGCTCACTGAGATGATACAGATGGAACAGACATGCAATTCTTCTGGCAGGATCATTTTATTTTGGAAAATATCTCACCATTCCCTGACACGTTCAAGTCGCACTCACTCATGATTGTATGTCTGATCTAAAACGCAACTGCCCTCATGTTTTCCAGCAAGCAGAAATTGTGAGTAAATTTTCTGTCATCTTTGCAGTACTGTGATATGAAAAGTGTACAAAGTAGCACATCTGTAGCAATAGTGTGTAAGTGAATAGCACATAACAGGAACAATACCGGTATAAACATAGATATATATTGGTACGATATTTGTCACGACTAAACATGCATCATCGTTTTCAAAAGCCTCCATTTTCACAGTCCACACTACAACGCGAAAATGACGTTTTCAAATTTATCCACTTTGGAGAGCATTTTCAAAAAGCTCTGTTTTCCTTGACAAAAGCGCCATCTCAGTGTGGACGGAAGGCCAAAATGTAGAGAAAAAGATGCATTTTCAAGCAAAAATGTATTAGTGTGGACAAGTCCTTGTGTTGTCCGTGTTGTAAGAACCACCATACAGTCGGACAACACCAAAGCCTGTCATTTTCTTCTTAAGGAAAAAAAATAAATATTTGAGGACTTCTTAGATTGTTTTTAAGACTTGAACTTAGGAACATTCTCGTGAACTTGTGAATTTATCTCAAGTGATTTCTTAACTTCTTTCTGTAAATTCAGCCGCAGACCTATAATCAGCAATATGTAAAATCAGCACCCAAATTCAGCAGTAATTAGGGTCATATGTGTTTATCACTTGATGGATCCAGAGGCATGGCTGAGATAATTACAACAGTTGCCATATAATCATTCCTGGCTACTACTCAAGTGATTGACATTTGTAATAGTACGTGTTGGTTTTCTTGTAAGTATGAGTGTGTGGGTTGCCTTCAGTTGCTGATTTCATCAAGGTTGAAAAGCCATGCTGCGTCTTTCCCATATTTGTTTTACAGAATTTTGGTAACTGATAAATCGATTGATCATTCTTGCCTGTAGAATGTTTTATTTTTGGATTCTCTGGAGGATATGTATTGACGGCTTGTCCAATTGTCATGGCCTTCACTGATATTCAAGGGCTGTGTTGTGGTCATTCCTGGGTGCAGGTCCACCATTTGGTCCACCATCTGGCTGACCACAGTAACCTTGGGAAAAGGCTGAGAAAGGCAGACTAATACAGTAGTCTCTTATGATGATGAAACGTGGATTTAAACTGTCAGAGTGTGCCTGCCTCCTGGACAATGTTAGGAAGACTGCTCCAGAGTTCGGGCACTAAATAGGAAAAGGATCTACTGCCCGCAGTCAATTTTGATATTCAAGGTATAAACAACTGGTCATAATTCTTAGGTTGCAGTGGATGTGAAGAACTGTAATGTGATAAAAGCTCGCTCAAGTAATGAGGAGCTAAACGATTCAGAGATTTAAGATCCAGAACCAGGCTAATATGTTCATGCTTCTTGGTTCTGGAGAAAACTCTAGCTGCTGAATTTTGGACCAGCTGGAGTTTGTGTAATAAACCTACAGGCCAACCACCCAGTAAAGCTTTACAATAATCTAGCCTTGAGTTCATGAATGCATAAATTACTGTTGCTGCATTTGAGACTGAGATACATTTTTAAGATGGAAAAACATGGTTTTACAAATGCTAGAAATTCTGCTTTTAAATGACAGACTGCTATCAAATAGCACACCCAGGTTCTTGACTGACGGCAAAGATATGACATGACAGAACATCCATCAAGAGTTAAGCATTATTCTAGGTTATTATTTGGATTCTTTTTGGTCCAATGATTGAAACTTTTGTCTTCTTAATTTAGTAGTTGGAAGTTACTAGTCATCCAGTATTTAATATGATTTCCATTCTAATATTCATACAACTATACATTCTATACGTAAGTTTTGGAATTGGTACGTTTTGTTGGTCTTCTAAGAAATATAGAGCTGAGTATCATCAGCATAACATGAAAAATAACTCTATATTTCTTAGTGATATCTCCCAAGGGTAGAATGCATTTGTCCTAAGTACTGAGCCTTGCGGGACTCCATACCGAGCTTGTGATCAATATGACACCTCCCCACGTTTACTGCTACAAATCAATAACAGTCAGATAACTACGATTTGAATCATGCCAACACAAATCCACTAATGCCAACATGATTCTGAAAACTTGGGGATGTATGTTATTAAAAACATCTTCAAAAAATATACTAAAATGTATTTGAAATACATTTATTTTGTGCTAAGTATACTACAAAATACATTTACATATTTATGTGCTTAATAAAAATACCCTGCAGTTGTACTTTTAGTATACTAAACTGGTATACTTAGTCTGCTAAATTGTAACAACTAGTTTTTTGTACTTAATGCACTTAAATTGTGCAGAAGTAGTGCTGGGGTCCAAATAAATTGTTCCTCTAGGGATCTACAGTGTGATGCCATACTGTAGCAGATGGTTGCATGGTTATAATTTTCTCTCTTGGTATCAATCTTGTAAGTAAAAACATTCATAAAGTAATTTCTGTTGTGCTGTTGGGAAATATATGAACCTGTTAATGTTATATTTCTTGTTAATGTAGCCACTATATGAAATAAAGTTGTGTTTGTTGTCTTCTAAATGAAGCGAAAAGTAAGCAGATCTATCAGTTTTTAAGGCCTCACTGTAGGTAGAAATACTATCCTTCCATGCAATCCAAAATACCTCTAGTTTTGTTTTCTTACAGCTGCATTCAATTTATGGGATGCTCTCTCTGGATATGGATGTGGTTATTATACCACAGTGTGGGACTATTCTCCATACTCTGCTTTAAGTGCAAAGAAGCACGTGTGCTAGAAAAGAGACCATAGAAACCATAGTTTCTGTTGCAACATTCTGTTGCAAGTTCTTCTAAGCTGGTTTGCTGAGGAGTTGAGACGAATTCGATCTTTACAAAGCAAAATTAAGTGGTAGAAGTAATAATTCTACCATAGAAACATTGAAATATGGTATTTTAATATGTAAAAACATGGTGCTTTGGCAGCAAGGTATTTATTCCAATTAATACTATTATTAAGTCACTTTTAAATATGTTGTTTTAATAATTTCTACATATGTTTAGCATGTTGTTTTCTTACTAATGGTAATATTAGTATTAGCTCTTACTAATGCTACTGTTAAACTAAGGATTTTATGAAGAACTATTGTAACTTTTCATTAGGGCAACAACAAAGGATAATTAACAAAAGAGCTTTAAAGTTCGGATCTCATGAATTAAGGACTTTCCTCTCTTTAAATATGTTTAGTTCCAATGAATTTCGATGTTAATTCAACCACCCACATTTTCTTTCAGGAGCCCTGTGGCCTAGGGTCTAAAGCGACAGTGCTGCCAAATTTGGCTGGCAAGACAAACAAGCATATAAACAAATAAACCTTAATAAGCCCAAATGTTATATTTTGGAAATAAGGGCAACATATTGCATCTCACAACTGGCCACTTCATTAAGTTATTAAATTATAAGTGGTTCGATTAATGAGTTAAGCCCAAACAACAAGCCAAAACACATTATATTATGGGTCATTTCAGCGCACAGTGCTCTGCTGAGCAACCTTCTGAGCATAAACGAAACACAGCACCTCTGCCAAGGGGCATTTAGTTAAAATTGCCAGGCATAATGATTCTTTGGTCACTAATATTACTCAAAAAATAAATAAATAAATAAATAAATAAAAATAATAAAAAAAGGGCAATTATTTAGACTCTTTTTAATTATGCTTCTTGAGACACCAAAATATTGATATGGTTATGTACCACTGTGTCAGTCATTGCATAAACAGAACAATAAATTAATGTGGTTGTTTCACCTGAAACTTTACAGAATTTATGAGGCCTTAAATATACTTGCAGCCAAAATGGGCCAACAAGGGTGGCTATATAAAGTTTAACCTCCCTCTGCAAATATAACCAATCACTCTCAGAGATCCCATCAAGCCAACCACCTTTGAGTAGTGTATCATCAAATCTACGTCTGGTTGAGACAGGTAAAAAGTAACTTTCAAATTTAGCCAAAATGTCAATAAAATGCAAATTAATCAAAGACCGTAAAAGAAGTCAGAATAAATAGCCATATTTAGATTTGCCATAATGGGGGAATCACAAATCCACATGAGAGTAGATGATAGATGGAATATGGCTCTCCATTCATGTGTGTATATATATATATATATATATATATATATATATATATTTTTTTTTTTTTTTTTTTTGTTTAGATGGTTATAGTGTGTGCATGGCACAGTGGGATTTGTTTCAGTAATTTTGTCAGGACATTAAAACCTTTCTATGGTTTTAATTTGTAGTATTGTCACAATCATGTCACTCTTGCTTACTTTTGGTTCTGTTTCTGTTGTGGGTGTTTTATTTGAAGCATATGGTCAAGATCCTGTTTCTTGTGTCTAGTTTAGTCTGGTAGATCCTGGCACATACTCTATGCTTCATTGGCTTCTTTCACAAAGCCTTTAAATGCATTTAAGTTCATAATAGTTTCTGAACGGCTTTAAATTAGAGCAAGAGATACAGGGGGAGTGAGTTTATTGTGTCAGATATGTCTTTTCTCACAGCTGCTTGGTCTAGGTTTGATTTGCGATCTCTTACCCAGAATAAATATATAGCCTTGCAGCATAAGTTACTATGCTACACATATCTGTCACAATAAATTCACTCCTCCTGTACCTCGTGCTCAAAACTAAAGCAGTTCACAAGTAAACATTTTTTTGATACTTAGTATTTTTTTTTTTTTTTTTTTTTGTAAATTAAATATTGTTTATAGTATCCTTGATGCATTAAGGACTTTTTTCCCCCTGTGATTGTTAAAATGATTGACTTATTTTTGGGAGTCTCACATGAATAATTGTTTGCTTGTTTGTTGCTCATTGTCAGGTGTGAGTAGTTATTCAATTCAATTCAATTCAAGTTTATTTGTATAGCGCTTTTCACAATACAAATCGTTGCAAAGCAGCTTTACAGGAAATTAAGTTTCTACAATATATTTATATATTGTAGAAACTTAATATATTTAACTTATGGCGAAATTTGGTAGTTCTGTATGTTGTCTGAGGGTATGCTTCATCTGAGGTCCTCTGAGGGGTTGGCATCATCTCTTCTCAGGTGTTCTGGATCCAGACTGAAGCTTGTGTAAATCCTAGTTACCACGGGATGTTAATCCCGTGGCAGAAACAGAGAAACAAATAGAGACATAATTAGCGTAGCTGCTGTTCCAACCAAGCAACAATTATTTGTTCAATCCAAGCTAAAGAACAATAATGCGTGTTTGATCAGATATAACTGCAGTACAAGATCATGAGATGCATTATGTGAATGCTTGGCTAAAGAGATGTGTCTTTAATCTAGATTTAAACAGAGAGAGTGTGTCTGAACCCCGAACATTATCAGGAAGGCTATTCCAGAGTTTGGGAGCCAAATGTGAAAAGGATCTACCTCCTTTAGTTGACTTTGCTATCCTAGGTACTACCAAAAGTCCAGAGTTTTGCGACCTTAGGGAGCGTGATGGATTGTAGCGTGGTAGAAGACTAGTTAAGTACACAGGAGCTAAATCATTAAGGGCCTTATAGGTAAGTAATAATATTTTGTAACTGATGCGGAACTTAATAGGTAGCCAGTGCAGAGACTGTAAAATTGGGGTAATATGATCATATTTTCTTGACCTAGTAAGGACTCTAGCCGCTGCATTTTGGACTACCTGTAGCTTGTTTATTGAAGATGCAGGACAACCAGCTAGCAGTGCATTACAATAGTCCAGTCTAGAGGTCATGAATGCATGAACTAGCTTTTCTGCATCAGAAACAGGTAACATGTTTCGTAGCTTGGCAATGTTTCTAAGATGGAAGAATGCTGTTTTTGTAACATGGGAAATATGATTTTCAAAAGACAAGTTGCTGTCTAATATAACACCCAGATTTTTGACTGTAGAGGAAGTAACAGTACATCTGTCTAGTTGCAAATTATAATCCAAGAGATTCTGTGTACTGTTTTTTGGTCCAATAAGTAATATTTCTGTCTTATCTGAATTTAATAGGAGAAAATTACTGGTCATCCAATCTTTTACATTTTTAACACACTCTGTTAGCTTAGATAATTTAGAAGTTTCATCTGGTCTTGTTGAGATATATAGTTGAGTATCATCAGCATAACAATGGAAACTAATCCCGTATTTTCTAATAATATTACCAAGGGGCAACATATATATTGAAAATAGCAGAGGACCTAGGACAGATCCTTGTGGTACTCCATATTTTACTGGTGATAATTGAGATGACTCCCTGTTTAAATAAACAAAGTGGAAGCGATCAGACAGGTAGGATCTAAACCATCTTAAAGCCTGCCCTTGAATACCCGTATAATTTTGTAATCGATCTATGAGTATGTCATGATCTATAGTGTCGAACGCAGCACTAAGATCAAGTAAAACTAGCAATGAGATGCAGCCTTGGTCTGACGCAAGAAGCAAGTCATTTGTAATTTTAACAAGTGCAGTTTCTGTACTATGGTGGGGCCTGAAACCTGACTGAAATTCTTCATAGAGATCATTTTTTTGCAAAAAAGAGCACAACTGAGCAGATACAACTTTTTCTAAAATTTTAGACATAAACGGAAGATTAGAAATGGGTCTGTAATTTGCTAGTTCATTAGGATCTAGTTGTGGTTTTTTAATAAGAGGCTTAATAACCGCCAGCTTGAATGATTTTGGAACGTGACCTAAAGATATCGATGAGTTAATAATATTGAGAAGCGGTTCTTCTGCTACAGGTAACAACTCTTTCAGTAATTTAGTGGGTACAGGATCTAATAGGCATGTTGTTGGTTTAGATGCATTGATAACTTTATTTAGCTCTTCCTGTCCTATAGTTGTAAAGCACTGCAGTTTTTCTTTGGGTGCAATGAATGGAGCTGAAGTACTAGACGCTGCAGAATCTACATTTGTTATTGTATTTCTGATGTTATCTATCTTATCAGTGAAGAAATTCATAAAGTCATTACTATTAAATTGTGAGGGAATATTTAGATCGGGTGGCGTCTGTTTATTTGTTAATCTAGCCACTGTGCTAAATAAAAACCTTGGATTGTTTTGGTTATTTTCTATGAGTTTGCGGATATGCTCTGCCCTGGAAGCTTTTAAAGCCTGTCTATAGTTGGACATACTGTTTTTCCATGCAATTCTAAAAACTTCCAAGTTAGTTTTTCTCCATTTGCGCTCAAGTTTACGAGTTTCTTTCTTGAGAGAATGGGTATTACTGTTGTACCATGGCGCAGTACGTTTTTCTCTAACCTTTTTCAATTTGATGGGCGCAACAACTTCTAATGTATTAGAGAAGATAGTGCCCATGTTGCTAGTCATTTCATCTAGTTCATGTGTATTTATGGGTACACAGAGCAGTTGAGATAAATCAGGCAGGTTATTTTTGAATCTATCTTTAGTGGTTGGAACAATAGTTCTTCCTGGACGATAACGCGGAGCCATATAGTTAATATCAGTAATACTCAGCATGCACGATACTAGGAAATGGTCAGTAACATCATCACTTTGAGGTACGATATCTATGTCAGTAAGATCAATTCCATGTGATATAATTAAATCTAGCGTATGATTAAAACGATGAGTGGGCCCGGTGACGTTTTGCTTGACTCCAAAAGAATTTATTAGGTCAGTAAACGCAAGTCCTAACGCATCATTTGTATTATCGACGTGAATGTTAAAATCTCCAACAATTAGCGCTTTATCAACAGTAACCAATAGGTCTGAGAGGAAATCTGCAAATTCTTTTAAGAAATCTGTATACGGCCCTGGCGGTCTATACACAGTAGCCAGAGCAAGAGACAGGAGAGATTTCTTTTGCATATCTGACAGTGTAACATTAAGCAGAAGCAATTCAAATGAGTTAAACCTGTATCCTGTTTTCTGGGTAACATTGAGAATATCACTATATATTGTTGCAACACCGCCACCACGGCCAGTCTGACGGGGCTCATGCTTATAACAGTAGCTTGGTGGAGTAGACTCATTTAGACCAATATAATCATTTGGTTTGAGCCAGGTTTCAGTCAAGCAGAGCACATCAAAACTATTATCTGTGATCATTTCATTTACAATAACAGCTTTGGGTGCGAGTGATCTAATGTTTAGGAGCCCAAGCTTTAAAAATTGCTTTTGTTTATTTGTTTTGCATTTTTCTGGTTTAATCACGATTATATTATTTCTAGATCCTGCATTAAATTTATATTTATATTTTGGCTTCACTGTTCGGGGAACAGACACAGTCTTTATAGCTTGGACAGCACAAGTATTTCTATCATTTAAGTGGGTAGAACAAAAGTCATCATAGCAGTTATTTGTGAATGGTCTTACTAGTCAGATGGAGCGTAGAGTCCTGGAGATGTTGTCCGACAGGAGTTCTGCTCCGACTCTGCTGGGGTGCAGGCCATCAGCGCGGAAAAGCCTAGGACGCTCCCAGAAAAGATTCCAATTATTAACAAAGAGCAGTTTCTGTTCTTTACACCATGACAATAACCACTCATTTAAAGCAAAAAGTCTACTGAACCTTTCGTGTCCTCGTCGATACGTGGGAAGCGGTCCAGACACGATGATCGTCGCCGCGGGTGATGCGCTGCGCACCGTCTCGATCAGGCTCCTGAAGTCCGTCTTCAGTGTCTCCGTCTGCCGCAGCCTGGTGTCGTTCACCCCCGCGTGCAGCACGATCGCGCTGATGCTCTCGTCGTCCTTCAGGATCGCGGGTATCTGCGCAGAAACATCGAGAACACGAGCGCCAGGGAAACAGTGAGTGTGTGCTTTACCTTCAGCTAACGTAGCACGGACGTGCCGGACGATGGAGTCTCCGACGATCACAGCGTCGCGTTCCGTCTCGCGGAGGGGGGCGAAGCGGTTCCGGGTGGAGATCTCGAAGACCGGAGGCGGCGGAGGGGGAGAGGTCCTCGCCCGGGGCCTGGCTCGCGTCTTCCGCTGCTGCTGCACCCAGGGTCCGTGGTGTCCCGGCGCCGGAGTGAAGGACATCTGGGAAGATCGCGTCCTGGGTGCACAGGATCTGTGCAGAGAAACACACGGAGTAGAGGTGGTGGGAGTGTTAGCGGCGCGCTGTATACTTACCCCGGACTTGTGAGCGTCAGCCCGGGATGTTTCCAGCGCGGCTCTCCGCTCTCTCAGCTGGGCCTGCTTCTCCACCAGCTCACGGATCTGCTTCTCCACGGCCTCCAGCTCCAGCTGCACCGAATGCAGCTCGAACGTGTCCTCGCCTGCACTCAAAGGTAGACACACATCCGCCATTTAAGCAAGTAGCAGTGAGTAAAACGAAGGTTATGTGTGTGAATAGAGTATTAGCAATGGAAGCGAGATTAGCGGCAACCTTCCTTGGTTGCCGCTAATGCAACCACGCTGGCGATGCTAACGGGCTATAAGCTAATAGCGGACTCTGGAAATCAAAATAAAACTAGTGATAACAAGGCGCTTTGATTGTTTTTGTTGTAGAATACGATAGGGGATATATTCACACGTTATAGAAACGAAAATGATGGTGTGTAAAATAGATTTCAGGATTAGAAAATAGTCGATAAAGAATTAACTTGACGGAGCTCAAACTCAAAACACGCAGCAGCAACAAACAGGAAGTGTTTTAATTTATAAAGTTATAATTTGTATATAGTTATTCTTGAAGACGACCCTCTGTAAGTGATCAAATTTAGTTTAATTTGTTCAGTGTAAGGGGAGCGTATGTAGCACTGTGCCATTCTCTTTTTTAATATGGAAATATATGAATATATATTAAATATGGATTTCAACTACATGATTTATTAAGTAATATTCTTCAATTTAATTTTTTTTTAAATATATATCATCTCAACGTAATCTCATGAGAATCTGTTTGTATTTTACATAAAATTAGGTTTCTACCGTGTGTATTTTTATTTAAGTTAGCATAGACACTGAATCTGCTACAGAGACGTAAAAGACGTACATGTTGTGTGTCACTCTTCTGACAATTCAGTTCATGGATCTGTAGCTGAAAATTGGGTGTGTTCAATAAGTGAAACATACAAAATGTGCAGAGCAGTGGGTCCCCAGAACCATGATTGAAAACCACTGATATTCACCTTAGTTTTAACGTAAGAGCAGCACGACCATTTTTAACTTAAATTTTTAAGGCTTCTGATGTCATTGGCTTCCAGTTATTGTACCTGAACAAAAACATTCTGTTGTGCTTCTTGATATTGCATACTGGTATTTCTTATCATATTTCTTTAATTTATTATGCTGATCATAATCACACTGGTTTGTAGTGCAAATAGTTCTACTGTGCACTTTGTGTACTTTGTTATTCTTCTAGTTATTGACCTAGAGCAGCTTATTAATAGCTTACTTCCATGTGAAGAAATAAGGTGGATAAAGGATTTGTAAATATTCAATTCAATTCAATTCAAGTTTATTTGTATAGTGCTTTTCACAATACAAATTGTTTCAAAGCAGCTTTACAGGAAATTAAGTTTCTACAATATATTTATATATTGTAGAAACTTAATATATTTAACTTATGGCGAAATTTGGTAGTTCTGCATGTTGACTGAGGGTTGGCATCATCTGAGGTCCTCTGAGGGGTTGGCATCATCTCTTCTCAGGTGTTCTGGATCCAGACTGAAGCTTGTGTAAATCCTAGTTACCACGGGATGTTAATGTGGATAATGTGCGTTTGATCAGATATAACTGCAGTACAAGATTATGAGATGTTTGGCTAAAGAGAAGTGTCTTTAATCTAGATTTAAACAGAGAGAGTGTGTCTGAACCCCGAACGTTATCAGGAAGGCTATTCCAGAGTTTGGGAGCCAAATGTGAAAAAGCTCTACCTCTTTTAGTGGACTTTTCTATCCTAGGTACTACCAAAAGTCCAGAGTTTTGCGACCTTAGGGAGCGTGATGGATTGTAGCGTAGTAGAAGACTAGTTAGGTACGCAGGAGCTAAACCATTAAGGGCCTTATAGGTAAGTAATAATATTTTGTAACTGATGCGGAACTTAATAGGTAGCCAGTGCAGAGACTGTAAAATTGGGTAATATGATCATATTTTCTTGACCTGGTAAGGACTCTAGCCGCTGCATTTTGGACTACCTGTAGATTGTTTATTGAAGATGCAGGACAACCAGCTAGCAGTGCATTACAATAGCCCAGTCTAGAGGTCATGAATGCATGAACTAGCTTTTCTGCATTAGAAACAGGTAACATGTTTCGAAGCTTGGCAATGTTTCTAAGATGGAAGAATGCTGTTTTTGTAACATGGGAAATATGATTTTCAAAAGACAAGTTGCTGTCTAATATAACACCCAGATTTTTGACTGTAGAGGTAGTAACAGTACATCTGTCTAGTTGCAAATTATAAGCCAAGAGATTCTGTGTACTGTTTTTTGGTCCAATAAGTAATATCTCTGTCTTATCTGAAAGGAGAAAATTATTGGTCATCCAATCTTTTACATTTTTAACACACTCTGAGCTTAGATAATTTAGAAGTTTCATCTGGTCTTGTTGAGATATATAGTTGAGTATCATCAGCATAACAATGGAAACTAATCCCGTATTTTCTAATAATATTACCAAGGGGCAAAATGTATATTGAAAACAGCAGAGGACCTAGGACAGATCCTTGTGGTACTCCATATTTTAGTTGTATAGTTTTGCATTCGATCTATGAGTATGTCATGATCTATAGTGTTGAACGCAGCACTAAGATCAAGTAAAACTAGCAATGAGATGCAGCCTTGGTCTGACGCAAAAGAAGCAAGTCATTTGTAATTTTAACAAGTGCGGTTTCTGTGCTATGGTGGGGCCTGAAACCTGACTGAAATTCTTCATAGAGATCATTTTTTTGCAAAAAGGAGCACAATTGAGCAGACACAACTTTTTCTAAAATTTTAGACATAAACGGAAGATTAGAAATAGGTCTGTAATTTGCTAGTTCACTAGGTTCTAATTGTAGTTTCTTAATAAGAGGCTTAATAACCGCCAGCTTGAATGGTTTTGGGACGTGACCTAAAGATATCGATGAGTTAATAATATTGAGAAGCGGTTCTTCTGCTACAGGTAACAACTCTTTCATTAATTTAGTGGGTACAGGATCTAATAGGCATGTTGTTGGTTTAGATACAGTGATAAGTTTATTTAGCTCTTCCTGTCCTATAGTTGTAAAGCACTGCAGTTTTTCTTTGGGTGCGATGAATGGAGCTGAAGTACTAGACGCTGTAGAATCTACATTTGTTATTTTATTTCTGATGTTATCTATCTTATCAGTGAAGAAATTCATAAAGTCATTACTATTAAATTGTGAGGGAATATTTAGATCGGGTGGTGTCTGTTTATTTGTTAATCTAGCCACTGTGCTAAATAAAAACCTTGGATTGTTTTGGTTATTTTCTATGAGTTTGTGGATATGCTCAGCCCTGGCAGCTTTTAAAGCCTGTCTATAGTTGGACATACTGTTTTCCACGCAATTCTAAAAACTTCCAAGTTAGTTTTTCTCCATTTGCGCTCAAGTTTACGAGTTTCTTTCTTGAGAGAATGGGTATTACAGTTGTACCATGGCACAGTACGTTTTTCTCTAACCTTTTTCAATTTGATGGGCGCAACAGCTTCTAATGTATTAGAGAAGATAGTGCCCATGTTTCAAGTCATTTATTCTAGTTCATGTGTATTTATAGGTACACAGAGTAGTTGAGATAAATCAGGCAGGTTATTTCTGAATCTATATTTAGTGGCTGGAACAATAGTTCTGCCCGGAAGATAATGCGGAGCCATATAGTTAATATCAGTAATACTCAACATGCACGATACTAGGAAATGGTCAGTAACATCATCACTTTGAGGTACGATATCTATGTCAGTAAGATCAATTCCATGCGATATAATTAAATCTAGCGTATGATTAAAACAATGAGTGGGCCCGGTGACGTTTTGCTTGACTCCAAAAGAGTTTATTAGGTCAGTAAACGCAAGTCCTAATGCATCATTTGTATTATCAACATGAATGTCAAAATCTCCAACAATTAGCGCTTTATCAACAGTAACCAATAGGTCTGAGAGGAAATCTGCAAATTCTTTTAAGAAATCTGTATTCGGCCCTGGCGGTCTATACACAGTAGCCAGAGCAAGAGATAGGAGAGATTTCTTTTGCATATCTGACAGTGTAACATTAAGCAGAAGTAATTCAAATGAGTTAAACCTGTATCCTGTTTTCTGAGTAACATTGAGAATATCACTATATATTGTTGCAACCCCACCGTCACGGCCAGTCTGACGGGGCTCATGCTTATAACAGTAGCTTGGTGGAGTAGACTCATTTAGACCAATCTAATCATTTGGTTTGAGCCAGGTTTCAGTCAAGCAGAGCACATCAAAACTATTATCTGTGATCATTTCATTTACAATAACTGCTTTGGGTGCGAGTGCAGGGCTCACAAAATTTCAAAATCCCTGGTAGCCTTTCGGGCAGGTAATCTTCAGATTTTGGTAGCCCGAAAATTAACCTACATATATTGAATATATTAATTAGACATTAATTGTCTAATTAGATATTAATTAGACCTACATATATTGAAGAAGACCTATATATATTTTCTATATATATATTTTTTAAATATAGAAAATCAGATAGGAGTCTAAATTTCAATCAAAAATATTTTCAATACACAAATATCAACAAATATGAAGGAAGGAATTTTATTTCACTATTTACAGGGTATCTGCAGAATTAAAAAAAAAAGAATTTAAGGCAATTTATGACCCATTTTAAGAGCTGCACAAGTAAAATAAACACAGTATGAGCGGGGTTGGACAATATCTATGGTAACATACAGTATTAAGCCATAATATAATAATATGACATGATTTGCAGTTCAGATACAGGTTTTCACAAAAACAAAAATCTTATACAACAGCATTTCAGCCTTTAGACCATTTTTATGAAAAGGGATAAATCAAACATATAAATTGTTATATTAATTTAAAACAAATAAATATTACTGTCTTAATTGTTTAGATTTTTAGAAGGCACATTAACTTCTTTCTCACTTACAACTCTATGTGTTTGCTGCGTAAAAACATGGGTCGATATTTGCATTGATCTGACCATAAACAGCAAGAAAGGCTTATTGGAAATTCAAATTCATTCTCTGCCACGAGGTGGCGCTTTAGGAGCGGCTTAATATAGTGGTTTCTCTCAGAGAAACTCCCTGTTAGCGGCTGAACACAAAGCAGCACAGTCCGCACTCATAAACGCTGCTTTATCAGGCATTATAGGTAAGATGAAATAAAAATGCCAACGAGACATTTCTGAGGACAGTCCGTTTCCTTCAGATACATTCACATAAAGACATCTGCGCCGCGTTTTGACTTGAAACGTGCAGCGCTCATATTTATTCAATTGCATCATTGCCTTTTGAAGTTTAATCCAGCTGTATCGCCATTCTTGTCTTTCCGTCCCAAACTATATTGAAATTATAGTTAAGACATTTCTTATACTATTTAACATATTTAAAACTTTTCATGGCCTTAAGTTTGATGCAACTAAATTGAAGAGTTTTTAAGGACCCGTGGGAGCCCTGTATTTAAGGTAGCCCGTCAGGGAGGGCGGTGATACATTTTGGTAGCCCGACTGGAAAACACAATAGCCCCGGGACGTCGGGCTAGCGATTTTGCGAGCCCCGGAGTCATCTAATGTTTAGGAGCCCAAGCTTTAAAAATTGCTTTTGTTTATTTGTTTTGCATTTTTCTGGTTTAATCACGATCAGATTATTTCTAGATCCTGCATTAAATTTATATTTTTGACCTCACTATTCGGGGAACAGACACAATCTTTATAGATTGGACAACGCAAGTACTTCTATCAATTAGGTGGGTAGAACAAAAGTCATCATAGCAGTTATTTGAGAATGGGCTTACTAGTCATATGGACTGTCCTGGAGATGTTGTCCGACAGGAGTTCTGCTGCGACTCTGCTGGGGTGCAGGCCATCAGCACGGAAAAGCCTAGGACGCTCCCAGAAAAGATTCCAATTATTAACAAAGAGCAGTTTCTGTTCTTTACACCATGACAATAACCATTCGTTTAAAGCAAAAAGTCTACTGAACCTTTTGTGTCCTCGTCGATACGTGGGAAGCGGTCCTGACACGATGATCGTCGCCGCGGGTGATGCGCTGCGCACCGTCTCGATCAGGCTCCTGAAGTTCCTCTTCAGTGTCTTTGTCTGCCGCAGCCTGGTGTCGTTCACCCCCGTATGCAGAACGATCACGCCGACGCTCTTGTCATCCTTCAGGATCGCGGGTATCTGCGCAGAAACATCGAGAACACAAGTGCCAGGGAAACAGTGAGTGTGTGCTTTACCTTCAGCTAACGTAGCACGGACGTGCCGAACAATGGAGTCTCCGATGATCACAGCGTCGCGTTCCGTCTCGCGGAAGGGAGCGAAGCGGTTCCGGGTAGAGATCTCGAAGACCGGAGCCGGTGGAGGGGGAGAGGTCCTCGCGCGGGGCCTGGCTCGCGTCTTCCGCTGCTGCTGCACCCAGGGTCCGTGGTGTCCCGGTGCCGGAGTGAAGGACATCTGGAAAGATCGCGTCCTGGGTGCACAGGGTCTTTGCAGAGAAACACACGGAGTAGAGGTGGTAGGAGTGTTAGCGGCACGCTGTATACTTACCCCGGACTTGTTAGCGTCAGCCCGGGATGTTTCCAGCGTGGCTCTCCACTCTCTCAGCTGGGCCTGCTTCTCCACGGCCTCCAGCTCCAGCTGCACCGAATGCAGCTCGAACGTGTCCTCACCTGCACTCAAAGGTAGACACACATCCGCCATTAAAGCAAGTAACAGTGAGTAAAACAATGATAATGTGTGTGAATAGAATGTAAACAATGTAAGCAAGATTAGCGGCAACCACGCTGGCGATGCTAACGGGCTATAAGCTAATAGCGGACTCAGGAAATCAAAATAAAACTAGTGATAACAGGGCGCTCTGTTTTTGTTGTAGAATACAATAGGGGATATATTCAAATGTTATAGAAATGAAAATGATGGTGTATAAAATTGATTTCAAGATTAGAAAATAGACGATAAAGAATTAACTTGATGGAGCTCAAACTCAAAACACGCAGCAGCAACAAACAGGAAGTTTATATTCTGTTTCTACAGCTATAAATCCATAATGTCTACATTTTAAATGCTGTCAGTACATTGTGTCCATATTGTATGTTTCAGCATCTATCCAAATGTATGTTCTGTAAATTTTAAGTACAAAATACTATCATTCAATCATTTTCAGCCTTTTTTTTTTTTTTTTTTCAATTAATAGGCCTGCTTTTATTTAGTGAGAATGCTTTAAATGGATTAAATGTGACTTTTTAATTGTTACAAAACAATTAAAAAGTCAGGGGAGCAGCCGTGGCCTAATGGATAGCGAGTTGAGCTTGTAACCCGAAGGTCGTGGGTTCGAGTCTCAGGTCCGGCAGGGATTGTAGGTGGGGGGAGTAAATAACCGGCACTCTCTCCACCCTCAATACTACGACTGAGGCGAGACCCTTGAGCAAGGCACCAAACCCCCAGCTGCTCCCCGGGCGCTGCAACATTGGCTGCCCACTGCTCCAGGTGCATGTTCACTACTGTGTGTGTGCACTTGGATGGGTTAAATGCAGAGGACAAATTCCGGGTATGGGTCACCATACTTGGCCACACATCACTCCACATCACTTGGCCACACATCACATCACTTTTTCCCCTACAAAAAAATCCATTTCAAATTAATGCTATTCTTTAGAACTTTCTATTCATCAGTGAATCCTGAAAAAAAACAAAAAAAAAAACACATAAATATACAGGTGCATCTCAATAAATTAGAATGTCGTGGAAAAGTTCATTTATTTCAGTAATTCAACTCAAATTGTGAAACTTGTGTATTAAATAAATTCAATGCACACAGCCTGAAGCAGTTTAAGTCTTTGGTTCTTTTAATTGTGATGATTTTGGCTCACATTTAACAAAAACCCACCAATTCACTATCTCAACAAAATAGAAAATGGTGACATGCCAATCAACTAATCAACTCAAAACACCTGCAAAGGTTTCCTGAGCCTTCAAAATGGTCTCTCAGTTTGGTTCACTAGGCTACACAATCATGGGGAAGACTGCTGATCTGACAGTTGTCCAGAAGACAATCATTGACACCCTTCACAAGGAGGGTAAGCCACAAACATTCATTGCCAAAGAAGCTGGCTGTTCACAGAGTGCTGTATCCAAGCATGTTAACAGAAAGTTGAGTGGAAGGAAAAAGTGTGGAAGAAAAAGATGCTCAATCAACTGAGAGAACCGTGGCCTTATGAGGATTGTCAAGCAAAATCGATTCAAGAATTTGGGTGAACTTCACAAGGAATGAACTGAGGCTGGGGTCAAGGCATCAAGAGCCACCACACACAGACGTGTCAAGGAATTTGGCTACAGTTGTCGTATTCCTCTTGTTAGGCCACTCCTGAACCACAGACAACGTCAGAGGCGTCTTACCTGGGCTAAGGAGAAGAAGAACTGAACTGTTGCCCAGTGGTCCAAAGTCCTCTTTTCAGATGAGAGCAAGTTTTGTATTTCATTTGGAAACCAAGGTCCTAGAGTCTGGAGGAAGGGTGGAGAAGCTCATAGCTCAAGTTGCTTGAAGTCCAGAGTTAAGTTTCCACAGTCTGTGATGATTTGGGGTGCAATGTCATCTGCTGGTGTTGGTCCATTGTGTTTTTTGAAAACCAAAGTCACTGCACCCGTTTACCAAGAAATTTTGGAGCACTTCATGCTTCCTTCTGCTGACCAGCTTTTTAAAGATGCTGATTTCATTTTCCAGCAGGATTTGGCACCTGCCCACACTGCCAATAGCACCAAAAGTTGGTTAAATGACCATGGTGTTGGTGTGCTTGACTGGCCAGCAAACTCACCAGACCTGAACCCCATAGAGAATCTATGGGGTATTGTCAAGAGGAAAATGAGAAACGAGACCAAAAAAATGCAGATGAGCTGAAGGCCACTGTCAAAGAAACCTGGGCTTCCATACCACCTCAGCAGTGCCACAAACTGATCAGCTCCATGCCACGCCGAATTGAGGCAGTAATTAAAGCAAAAGGAGCCCCTACCAAGTATTGAGTACATATACAGTAAATTAACATACTTTCCAGAAGGCCAACAATTCACTAAAAATGTTTTTATTTATTTTTTTTTTATTGGTCTTATGAAGTATTCTAATTTGTTGAGATAGTGAATTTGTGGGTTTTTGTTAAATGTGAGCCAAAATCATCACAATTAAAAGAACCAAAGACTTAAACTACTTCAGTCTGTGTGCACTGAATTTATTTAATACACGAGTTTCACAATTTGAGTTGAATTACTGAAATGAACTTTTCCACGACATTCTAATTTATTGAGATGCACCTGTATAAGCAACTGTGATGCTAAAAAAAGGAGAAAAAATACATAGAACTTTAAACAGCAGATCGGCACATTATAATGGTTTCTGAAGGTGCTTCAGGAATCATTGTAATATGCTGATTAGCTATTTCAAATTTACTTTTTTTTTTTTTTTAGCATCATGTATACCCTTGTTGTGTAAAAAATGTTTTGCATGGAAAATTCATAATGATCACTGGCTAAGTGTAGTAAAAAAACAAAACAAAACAAAAAAAAAACAATATTAGAAGTCTATTTGAACCACTAAACCTTGTGGTTTTAGTATTTAGACAGACATCTTTAAGGCATTTTTAAATACATAATTAAAGGGAAAGTTCACTCAAAAATTAAAATTCTGTCAGCATTTACTCACCCTCGTGTGCTGCAAACCTGTATGAGTTTCTTTGATAAATGATGATTGAGACTACTTGATTTTTTTGAGTACATTTGATTGTACACAAAGTCAAACTGACCTCTTAAGAAATAAATCATACAGTATAGAGTACATTACATGTGCATAATTGAATATTGTCACAATTAAACTTTTGTCATCAGCAGCTTTGTCACATCTTTAGGTGAAGGATTATTTAGCCATTATTTGCATGGATCCTTCTTGTAAACAAAGAAAAATACACTAATAATTACCACCAATATTGTATCTTAATCCATTTTGCGAGATTCTCTGTCTCTTCAGAATGTGGGTCCTACCATGTAATTCATTCTCCATTGAGACCATAGAAATCGGATTCATTTCTGTTTCTATGATGTACATGCTACTTAATCAATAAAAATGGCTCACTACTGAAAAGTTACACTATTAAAAAAATATCACATAAAATTCATATAAAAAAAAAAAAAAATCTCACATTACAGGTAATTTTCGACACAGAAAACCAGCCATGAATTTTTCAACAAATCAACAAATCTTTGTTTGTTACATCAAAACCATTTTAACAAAATCTCAGTATTATGTCTTATATCTCAACGTGTTAGTGGTCACACATTTTTTGTCATGAATGCTACCTCAAATCAAGCAACTTATTGAGGAGAGGGACACTGTTACCTTTCTAAGATATCAAACTTCTGATGGTGGATGATGAAAACCGACAACATGCTCTATGACCAACCAAACCACACCATAGCAACTGCCTAGCAACACAAAAGCAACTGTGGCAGTGAGTTTTGCACAGATTACACTCACATTTTCTTACAAAAACGTAAAAATCGAGTTTGTTGACAGTTGAATAATATTAAATAATGTAAAGAAAAAAGGCCCCAATGCATTTTTTTTCTGCAAGCTGTAGAAGACTGTTGAGCGAGGTTGCATTGATCAGGTTAGCTGAATACCCTGGTGTAGAAGTGAACACAAAAGGGTTCCCATGAGGCCCGGCTCTGGCTTCAGCCCGCATCAGATGGAGTCAGTCCTGCGTATTACACCTCAATACCAAATTCACTTTCAGCCGCGTTCACCGGGGAATTCTATCAGCGGTAATTCCTCCAGAGTTAATGCTGCCTGAGCAGATGGCAGCCTGTATCAGTGCGAACGTCTCAGACCTGCGCCTGATTTATTTGAGAATAGCCATGTGTGTGGCGGCTCTTCAGGAGGAAATCCTACAGTGCTAAACTGTGGAGATGTTTAGCAGCATCAGGGGACGGGGTGTTTGAAAACGTTCCTGCAAAGATACTGCAGAAAACTGTAGAAGGCTAAATTAGAGCGTCTGCGAGCGCAGCTCCTGGCAGAAAGTATGATGCACAGAGGTTGTTCGCAAAGAGCCGTGGCCTTGCTTATTGTAGATGTATTCTTTCCTGGGAAAGCTTTGAGAAAAAGTCTTTGAATTTTTCAGTGCATCCCCTAAAAGATTGCTTAATGGGCTCTCGGCTGGTAACAACACACCAATAAACAGACATGCTGCTTGACTCACGCACATACATATAACTTCTTCCTACATAGCAATTTTTCTCTGGCCCAGCTCCGGCCCACACAATCAGCTTTTGAATTATGAATTATGGTCCTAGTGTGGACCAGGTCTGGATTCCAGACAAGGGCCATAACTGGCCCAAGTCTCAGCCAAGTTAATTACCCATAACTGGCCCTGAATTGGGCCAGTTATGGCCCATGTGTGGCCCTTGTCTGGAATCCAGACCTGGTCCACACTAGGACCGTAATCCATTGCGGTATGTGGGCCAAGCAAAAGCTGATTGTGTGGGCCGGAGCTGGGCCAGAGAAAAATTGCTATTCAATTCAAGTTTATTTGTATAGCGCTTTTCACAATACAAATCGTTGCAAAGCAGCTTTACAGGAAATTATGTTTCTACAATATATTTATATACTGTAGAAACTTAATATATTTAACTTATGGCGAAATTTGGTAGCTCTGTATGTTGTCTGAGGGTTGGCATCATCTGAGGTCCTCTGAGGGTTTGGCATCATCTCTTCTCAGGTGTTCTGGATCCAGACTGAAGCTTGTGTAAATCCTAGTTGCCACAGGATGTTAATCCCGCGGCAGAAACAGAGAAACAAATAGAGACATAATTAGCATAGCTGCTGTTCCAACCAAGCAAAAATGATTTGTTCAATCCAAGCTAAAGAACAATAATGTGTGTTTGATCAGATATAACTGCAGTACAAGATTATGAGATGCATTATGTGAATGCTTGGCTAAAGAGAAGTGTCTTTAACCTAGATTTAAACAGAGAGAGTGTGTCTGAACCCCGAACGTTATCAGGAAGGCTATTCCAGAGTTTGGGAGCCAAATGTGAAAAGGCTCTACCTCCTTTAGTTGATTTTGTTATCCTAGGTACTACCAAAAGTCCAGAGTTTTGTGACCTTAGGGAGCGGGATGGATTGTAGCGTGGTAGAAGACTAGTTAGGTATGCAGGAGCTAAACCATTAAGGGCCTTATAGATAAGTAAAAATATTTTGTAACTGATGCGGAACTTAATAGGTAGCGAGTGCAGAGACTGTAAAATTGGGGTAAAATGATCATATTTTCTTGACCTGGTAAGGACTCTAGCCGCTGCATTTTGGACTACCTGTAGCTTGTTTATTGAAGATGCAGGACAACCAGCTAGCAGTGCATTACAATAGTCCAGTCTAGAGGTCATGAATGCATGAACTAGCTTTTCTGCATCAGAAACAGGTAACATGTTTTGTAGCTTGGCAATGTTTCTAAGATGGAAGAATGCTGTTTTTGTAACATGGGAAATATGATTTTCAAAAGACAAGTTGCTGTCTAATATAACACCCAGATTTTTGACTGTAGAGGTAGTAACAGTACATCCGTCTAGTTGCAAATTATAATCCAAGAGATTCTGTGTACTGTTTTTTGGTTCAATAAGTAATATCTCTGTCTTATCTGAATTTAAAAGGAGAAAATTATTGGTCATCCAATCTTTTACATTTTTAACACACTCTGTTAGCTTAGATAATTTAGAAGTTTCATCTGGTCTTGTTGAGATATATAGTTGAGTATCATCAGCATAACAATGGAAACTAATCCCGTATTTTCTAATAATATTACCAAGGGGCAACATGTATATTGAAAATAGCAGAGGACCTAGGACAGATCCTTGTGGTACTCCATACTTTACTGGTGATAACTGAGATGACTCCCTGTTTAAATAAACAAAGTGGTAGCGATCAGACAGGTAGGATCTAAACCATCTTAAAGCCTGCCCTTGAATACCCGTATAGTTTTGTAATTGATCTATGAGTATGTCATGATCTATAGCACTAAGATCAAGTAAAACTAGCAATGAGATGCAGCCTTGGTCTGACGCAAGAAGCAAGTCATTTGTAATTTTAACAAGTGCGGTTTCTGTGCTATGGTGGGGCCTGAAACCTGACTGAAATTCTTCATAGAGATAATTTTTTTTGCAAAAAGGAGGACAACTGAGCAGACACAACTTTTTCTAAAATTTTAGACATAAACAGAAGATTAGAAATGGGTCTGTAATTTTCTAGTTCATTTGGATCTAGTTGTGTTTTTTTTTTTAATAAGAGGCTTAATAACCACCAGCTTGAATGATTTTGGGACATGACCTAAAGATATCGATGAGTTAATAATATTGAGAAGCGGTTCTTCTGCTACAGGTATCAAGTCTTTCAGTAATTTAGTGGGTACAGTATCTAATAAACATGTTGTTGGTTTAGATGCAGTGATAAGTTTATTTAGCTCTTCCTGTTCTATAGTTGTAAAGCACTGCAGTTTTTCTTTGGGTGCGATGAATGGAGCTGAAGTACTAGACGCTGCAGAATCTACATTTGTTATTGTATTTCTGATGTTATCTATCTTATCAGTGAAGAAATTCATAAAGTCATTACTATTAAATTGTGAGAGAATATTTAGATCGGGTGGCATCTGTTTATTTGTTAATCTAGCCACTGTGCTAAATAAAAACCTTGGATTGTTTTGGTTATTTTCTATGAGTTTGCGGATATGCTCTGCCCTGGCAGCTTTTAAAGTCTGTCTATAGTTGGACATACTGTTTTTCCATGCAATTCTAAAAAGTTCCAAGTTAGTTTTTCTCCATTTGCGCTCAAGTTTACGAGTTTCTTTCTTGAGAGAATGGGTATTACTGTTGTACGATTGCGCAGTACGTTTTTCTCTAACCTTTTTCAATTTGATGGGCGCAACAGCTTCTAATGTATTAGAGAAGATAGTGCCCATGTTGCTAGTCATTTATTCTAGTTCATGTGTATTTATAGGTACACAGAGCAGTTGAGATAAATCAGGCAGGTTATTTCTGAATCTATCTTTAGTGGTTGGAACAATAATTCTGCCCGGACGATAACGCGGAGCCATATAGTTAATATCAGTAATACTCAGCATGCACGATACTAGGAAATGGTCAGTAACATCATCACTTTGAGGTACGATATCTATGTCAGTAAGATCAATTCCATGCGCTATAATTAAATCTAGCGTATGATTAAAATGATGAGTGGGCCCGGTGACATTTTGCTTGACTCCAAAAGAATTTATTAGGTCAGTAAACGCAAGTCCTAACGCATCCACGTTATCGTCTGGGCAGAACTATTGTTCCATTTGTATTATCAGCGTGAATGTTAAAATCTCCGACAATTAGCGCTTTATCAACAGTAACCAATAGGTCTGAGAGGAAATCTGCAAATTCTTTTAAGAAATCTGTATTCGGCCCTGGCGGTCTATACACAGTAGCCAGACCAAGAGATAGGAGAGATTTCTTTTGCATATCTGACAGTGTAACATTAAGCAGAAGTAATTCAAATGAGTTAAACCTGTATCCTGTTTTCTGGGTAACATTGAGAATATCACTATATATTGTTGCAACACCGCCGCCACGGCCAGTCTGACGGGGCTCATGCTTATAACAGTAGCTTGGTGGAGTAGACTCATTTAGACCAATATAATCATTTGGTTTGAGACAGGTTTCAGTCAAGCAGAGCACATCAAAACTATTATCTGTGATCATTTCATTTACAATAACTGCTTTGGGTGCGAGTGATCTAATGTTTAGGAGCCCAAGTTTTAAAAATTGCTTTTGTTTATTTGTTTTGAATTTTTCTGGTTTAATCACGATCAGATTATTTTTGGATCCTGCATTAAATTTATATTTTGGCTTCACTGTTCGGGGAACAGACACAGTCTTTATAGATTGGACAGCACAAGTATTTCTATCATTTAAAGGAAAGGAAAGGGAAGTGGTATGTGGCCAAGTATGGTGACCCATACTTGGAATTTGTGCTCTGCATTTAACCCATCCAAGTGCGCACACACACAGTAGTGAACATGCACCTGGAGCAGTGGGCAGCCAATGCTGTGGCGCCCGGGGAGCAGTTGGGGGTTTTGGTGCCTTTGGTGCTCAAGGGTCTCACCTCAGTCGTGGTATTGAGGGTGGAGAGAGTGCTGGTTATTCACTCCCCCCACCTACAAACCCTGTCGGACCTGAGACTCAAACCCACGACCTTCGGGTTACAAGTCCGACTCTCTGTCCATTAGGCCACGACTGCCCCTTTAAGTGGGTAGAACAAAAGTCATCATAGCAGTTATTTGAGAATGGGCTTACTAGTCATATGGAGCGTAGAGTCCTGGAGATGTTGTCCGACAGGAGTTCTGCTCTGACTCTGCTGGGGTGCAGGCCATCAGCACGGAAAAGCCTAGGACGCTCCCAGAAAAGATTCCAATTATTAACAAAGAGCAGTTTCTGTTCTTTACACCATGACAATAACCATTCGTTTAAAGCAAAAAGTCTACTGAACCTTTTGTGTCCTCGTCGATACGTGGGAAGCGGTCCAGACACGATGATTGTCGCCGCAGGTGATGCGCTGTGGACTGTCTCGATCAGGCTCCTGAAGTCCCTCTTCAGTGTCTCCGTCTGCCGCAGCCTGGTGTCGTTCACCCCTGCGTGCAGCACAATCGCGCCGATGCTCTCGTCGTCCTTCAGGATCGCGGGTATCTGCGCAGAAACATCGAGAACACGAGCGCCAGGGAAACAGTGAGTGTGCGCTTTACCTTCAGCTAACGTAGCACGGACGTGCCGGACGATGGAGTCTCCGACGATCAGAGTGTCACGTTCCGTCTCGCGGAGGGGAGCGAAGCGGTTCCGGGTGGAGATCTCGAAGACCGGAGGCGGTGGAGGGGGAGAGGTCCTCGCGCGGGGCCTGGCTCGCGTCTTCTGCTACTGCTGCACCCAGGGTCCGTGGTGTCCCGGCGCCGGAGTCAAGGACATCTGGGAAGATCGCGTCCTGGGTGCACAGGGCCTGTGCAGAGAAACACACGGAGTAGAGGTGGTAGGAGTGTTAGCGGCGCGCTGTATACTTACCCCGGACTTGTGAGCGTCAACCCGGGATGTTTCCAGCGCGGCTCTCCCTTCCTTGGTTGCCGCTAATGCAACCACGCTGGCGATGCTAACGGGCTATAAGCTAATAGCGGACTCTGGAAATCAAAATAAAACTAGTGATAAGGCGCTTTGATTGTTTTTGTTGTAGAATACGATAGGGGATATATTCACACGTTATAGAAACGAAATTGATGGTGTGTAAAATAGATTTTAGTATTAGAAAATAGACGATAAAGAATTAACTTGACGGAGCTCAAACTCAAAACACGCAGAAGCAACAAACAGGAAGTCACGTCTCTCTGAATAAAGGCCTGAGATCCCTATGTGGGATCTGAGGTCCTGTATGACCATAGCTGGCCCTATTCTGGTCTTATACGCTGGACCAGATGGGTTCCACATGTCAGCCTCGACAAAACCATAACCAAGCCACTTGATACACAACCCTCCCACAACAACGACAATATTCTGAGCAAATATTTAATCATGTTTAATCAGCAAACCAAGTTGAATGAATCTCACACCTAACATGCAGCATTATGGTCAGTTCACACTTCCACAAAAACTATAAAAAAACTATTAAAAAAAGACGTGCTTATTTGTTTTGCTTGGTCAGTGTGTTCACCCTGTTGGAGTATGGCAGTGTGAATTGGCTTTTAGGTGCTTTGGGAAAAAAAAAAAAAAAAAAAAAAAAAAAAAAAAAAAAATATATATATATATATATATATATATATATATATATATATATATATATATATACACACATACATACATACATACATACATACATATATATTAATGTTTACGCAATTAACACAAAATTCTTAAATAAGGTACTTTCTCTATATTTGCAATATTCAAGTGTTCATGTCCCTGAATAATATCTGCATGCACCTAAGTCTGACAAGTACACACAATATCTAGTAGACAGCAATCCTTGTGAGTGAGAAGTCTGGTGTGGAGGCTGGATCTGGAACTGACTTCTGTCCAGGTTATCTGTTTTCACGAACTGCCCTGAAATGCAATTCAAACAAACAATGTAGTGTGAGGCTCTTACATTCACAATGCTCATTTTGGCCTTTGGTGGTGAAGTGTGCAGAAAATTCTGCTGGACTGAAATTTAGTGTTTGGTGAATAGTCTTCAAGAGTGCAAATAAGATTTTAAGTTTTAAGTACCTTTCAGGCTGTGTGAGGTTTCCACAAGTAACAAAGTCTACTTGAACAAATACTTCACTACATTTAAAGTTTAAAAAATAATATGCATACAGTCCGTTACAGTTTGAAGTGAGGTACGTTCACAGTACTCTGGTTCTGTCTTACCATTATTAATTTTAATTTCAAAGAACTTTTTTATTATCATCTGTGTCTTTTTTCGAATTATGATGGACCCCTCTGTGGGTTATTGTGTATGAAGTGTCTTCAGATCAGAGTTAAACAAGATGGCCTTGTAGGACATACAGGAAATATTTGATTTTTTTGAATATTTGATAAATTTTGAATGTTTGAGGTTTTACTTACTAGTCAGATGGTTCATGGTGCTTTGGAGATGTTCTTCGACAGGAGATCTGCTCCAGCTCTGCAGCACAGCATGGAAGAATATAGGAACAATGTCACTTAGCCAACAATATGTAGTATACAATGTCAGGTTTATTAGAAATAAACAAACTACAGCAGAGGTTAAATGCAGAAAAAATAATAATAACAATAATAATAATAATAATAATAATAATATACAAAACATACAAAAAATCTTAAGATACCAGAATTCATATTTTTAGGTTTTACAGATGCATGATGTTATAGTTGAAATATATTGTGAAAAATGCATACAAATTTATTTAATAAGATTTCTCAGATCACCTGTGTTTCCTGTTTCTCTGTCAGCAGCTCCCATTACAGATTTTCTTTTTTTTTTCCAGACACTCCTGAAATCACAGTACAATTTATCAATATCTGTTTGCAATGAAAGTTAAAAACGTGTTTGAAATAGTTTCAGCCCATGTAAGTGACATCACCGATTGACCCCACAGTGCAGACTTTTAGGTTAAATTAATTAGATTATAGTGACTTCCATTTATCTACACATAAAAGGTGCTTAAAAACTCAAACGTTCATTAATAAGAGCTCAAATCTATAGTAAGCTTACCTCTAATTGTTAGCCTCTATAGCTAGTTAACTCTAGCTAGTTAGCCTCTATAGCTAGTTTTTTTTGAAGACACTAAACCATTCCTGTAAAGTAAAGATTCAACAGAAACATGTCAATTACATGTAAGAAAGTGTCAGGAACGGTTGTATGTATTATATGTGTAACTTTAGGGACTAAACTTACCTGAAAGCAGTGAAAACAGCAGAGACAGCCTCTGGCTACTTGTCAGCTGAGTGAGTTGACGCCGTTACCATGGTAACCTCCTTGCTCCAGTTTAAATGCGATTTGAATGCTCAACGCACGCCCATTGGCCCAGTCCACACGAACGCAGTTATTTTCAAAACAGCAGCTTTTTCTGTGCGGTTTGGCCGTTTGTCCTCACGCAAACGCTGCACCAGGTCACTGACACCGAACATTTTGAAAACTCCTGCCAGGGTGAAGATTTTCAAAAACTCCGGTTGCAGTGTTATCGTGTAGACAGCAAAGCCGGAGTTTTTGACTTGTGACGTCAGAACCTGCGCTGTTATCTCCGCCTACTGGAAACTTTTCCAGGCTTCTGATTGGCCAATATGGCCTAAAACACATCAAAGTTATGCATTTACATAAATAGTACATAAAAGTCAAATAAAATGTCCTGAAACGTCATCATATATTGTTTAAGTGGATAGTAGGCCTATATCAAATTGTAAATTGAATGAGAATATGAAAGCAGTGAATGCAAAACATTGTTTGAAGTCGGTTGTATATAAATAAAACAACAGGATATACTATTCTATAATATAAGATATAATATCATATATCATATAATATCACATTGAGGCATGAATATGATTTCACATGTAAAAACACATAATTAAACACACAATATGAGCTTTATATTATGCATTTTAAAAATATATTTTCAAAATGTATTTCAATATATTTAACAGTGTTTCACATATATGTGAATATATTACCTTTCTGTATGGGAAAACATTGCGATTTTAGTCAAAAATATTTTAAATGGAGTTTAAATGTGGGTCAAAATCGGCAATACTTATGTGGCCTACATACTGTATCTACATTTGATATCTGGGCCAAATACTACATTTGACATCTGGCCCATGTCTTGTGTGCCGTCTTAAACCCAGTACCACCTCTGCCAAACCCGGGCCATGTTTGGCCCACATGCTGTATGCCAGTGCCGGATGAATGCCAGCTGTTCCAGATGCATGCCAAATCTGGGTCAATTTTTTTTGCTGATTGGGTTGTAGCTTTTTACATGAAAAGTCTCTGTGCAGCGCACTTTCAGAAGTTCGCTTCGGTGTGTACAGCTGTTCTTTTTATTCAAGTTCTTCTGGGTTTGGAGCTTTTAAATCAAGCAGGGGACCAATGTTTTCTAACACGGAAACTTTGGTCTCTTTGGTCTGTTTGTGCATCGCCTAAATGTAACTGTGTGGTTGCTTTTAAGAACATTATAAAGCCTTTTTTTTATCTTTCCATGATAGCATACGCATATCTGGAAGAGTCGATTTAGAGTGTTTGTTCTTCAGTAGTACATCAATAAAATATTCAAAACTGGATGCCAGAGTGATATGGTCTGTCATAAACATCTTTTGCTACTCTGTAATAGCTTGTTTTGTTTACTGTGTTGAGACTTGCCGAAATCGTGTTTTGTCTCGCACTGTTTCGCATACCTTGTCAGTGTCTGCGCTTGCTTGGCTATTTGTTGTGATAAACAGGAAAGTGTGTTCAAGTGCCAGCGGAAGACAGTACAAAGAAATACTCTTTGAGAGAAGAAGTCTATCAGCAGAAGTTAAAAGCAGCTCATAAGTGTATTTACTTGTCTCATTAGTGTTTAGTGCATTTGCCGTTGCTAGGAAACACTTGTTTTGTTTACTATGTTGAGACTTGCTGAAATCGCGTTTGGTCTCGTACTGTATCGCGTACCTTGTCAGTGTCTGCACTTGCTTGGCTATTTGTTGTGATAAATAGGAAAGTGTGTCCAGCTGAATTCAATTTCTGTTTTGTCAAACGGGTATAAAAAAGGTTAGTATACCACGGCAGCGGTCGTGGCAGCCCTCGTGTAAAGCCCTCGTCATGTGAAGACCGAAGAGTGTAAAGACCATCGACTCTGCCGTGCGACTCCACCAGGCAGGGACACCGGCAAGGGACATAAGTATCGCTTTTTATTTATCCTTTTTCCTACTACTTATTTCACTTTAGTTTTCTTATAACCAATTCTTACTATGTGTTTTCAGATCACTACTATCACTACCACTTGCAAACCACGCATCACACACTGTAGGCAGCGCAATCCTAACAACCTGTGTACTTTGCCTATGTCTGCTTATACACTACTTTCTTTTTCTATTGGTCTCTGGAATTGTCAGTCTGCTGTCAACAAAGCTGATTTCATTACTTCCATTACTAGTCATTTAAGTCTAAACCTCATGGCCCTGACAGAGACCTGGATCAAACCAGAGGACAATGCTACACCTGCGGCACTCTCGAATAATTTCTCCTTTCCTCACGCCCCCCGTTTAACTGGGAGAGGTAGAGGTACTGGTCTGCTCATCTCTAATAATTGGAAATTTACTCCTTTACCATCTCTGGGTATCAATAGCTCCTTTGAATCACATTCGTTTACTATTACCTACCCTCTTAAAATCCATTTTGTAGTTGTTTATCGACCTCCAGGACCACTAGGTAACTTCGTGGAAGAATTAGATGTGCTGCTCTCAACCTTTCCTGAGGATGGTACTCCCTTAGTTATACTTGGAGACTTCAACATCCACCTCAATAAACCTCAAGCTGCAGACTTCCACACTCTGCTTGCCTCTTTTGATCTCAAGAGAGTGTTAACTACGGCTACCCACAAATCAGGCAACCAACTGGACCTTATTTACACACGACACTGCTCCACTGTTCTTGGACCACTTCTCTTCTCTGTCTACATGACATCACTAGGTTCTGTCATTCAGAAACATGGCTTTTCATATCACTGCTATGCTGATGACACTCAGCTCTACCTCTCATTCCATCCTGATGATCCGACGATAGCTGCTCGCATCTCAGCATGTCTAACAGACATTTCTTGCTGGATGAAGGACCGTCACCTTCAACTCAACCTAGCTAAGACAGAACTGCTTGTAGTTTCAGCAAACCCATCACTTCATCACAATTTCACCTTCCATTTAGGCTCATCAACCATTATTCCTTCAAAAACAGCCAGAAACCTTGGAGTTGTGATTGATGATAAGCTGAATTTCTCAGACCACATTGCTAAAACTGCCCAGTCCTGCAGATTTGCTTTATACAATATTAGGAAGATCAGGCCATTTCTTTCGGAACATGCAACACAACTCCTTGTTCAAGCTCTTGTTCTGTCCAGACTTGACTATTGCAATGCTCTCTTGGCAGGTCTTCCAGCCAGTTCCATAAAACCTCTACAATTAATCCAAAATGCCGCTGCAAGATTAATCAAAGAACACGCATCACATCTCTGTTAATCAATTTGCACTGGCTACCAATAGCTGCTCACATAAAATTCAAGGCATTAATGTTTGCCTACAAAACCACCTCTGGCTCTACACCTCTTTACCTAAATTCAGTACTTCAGACTTATGTGCCCTCTAGAAGCTTGCATTCTGCAAGTGAACAACGCATTATTGTGCCATCCCAAAAAGGTACAAAATCACTTTCACAGACTTTTTCATTAACTGTTCCCACCTGGTGGAATGACCTGCCCAACTCAATTCGAGCAGCTGAGTCCTTAGCCATCTTCAAGAAATGGCTAAAAACACATCTCTTCTATCTTTATTTGTGACCCTGGACCACAAAACCAGTCTTAAGTCGCTGGTGTATATTTGTAGCAATAGCCTAAAATACATAGTATGGGTCAAAATTATAGATTTTTCTTTTATGCCAAAAATCATTAGTATATTAAGTACAGATCATATTCCATTAAGATATTTTGTAAATTTACTACTGTAAATATATTAAAATGTCATTTTTGATTAGTAATATGCATTGCTAAGAATTCATTTGGACAACTTTAAAGGCAATTTTCTCAATATTTTGATTTTTTTGCACCCTCAGATTCCAGATTTTCAAATAGTTGTATTTCAGCCAAATATTGTCCGATCCTAATAAACCATACATCAATGGAAAGTTTATTTATTCAGCTTTCATATGATGTATAAATCTCAATTTCAAAAAATTGACACTTAAGACTGGTTTTGTGGTCCAGGGTCACATTTGACCCTCTAACACTAGCACTCTCTATTCTAATTCTATTTTATCTATCTGTCTTCTTTTTATTTAAAAAAAAAAAAAAAAAAAACACACCCTTGACCCTCTATCAATTGTATATTTATTCTCTAACTGCTACTTTTTCTTTAAAAACTAACACTAGCTTTCTTTTTTCTATTCTATCTTCTTTTTTTTTTTTCTTAACTTGCTGTGTACTGCGTTAGGTTAACTGAGACTTGTCATATCGCTTGCATGTTGTTGCTCTTTTGTTGGTTTTGATTGCTTCTATTGTCCTCTTTTGTAAGTCGCGTTGGATAAAAGTGTCTGCTAAATAACTAAATGTCTGCTAAGTAACTAAATGTAATCATGTGTTTGAATGATGTACAATGAAGTTAGAGATGTTTTAATGACAAATTCATTACATACATAAAATCATGTAAAAATGTACACTGATGTTCACTATATGACTAAATCAAAAGCCACAGCTGCCAAAGACATTTGACCAAGGCTTTGTAGAATCCTTAGAATTTTAATGGCCAAAGAACACCATATAATCGGTGCATAAATGTCACTAGATCAATGTTCTCCAGCTTTAGCAAGACATGTTGTTTCCTCCATACTCTTAAAGCAGTAAGGCTGGCCTTACCCAATGGATGTATATATTCTGTGGACCCCATAAACTCTCTGCTGTACTTCTCATGGTGAATCATGTCATTCCAGCGTTAGCCTTGATTTAATGCTGCTTCTCTTCTGTAATACCTTTTTAACACATGATCCATTTGCAGTACATATGTGGTATGTATGCTGTATGTATGCGGTGCAGTGCTGTACCGGGTGCACTACCGAGCACGTTTATTACGTCAGAAAACCCCCACATACAGGGCTGGTTATGTGATGCAATATATTGCAAATGTATTAGTTTAAAAATAATGCACTATGATAAAAGTGTTTTGAGTTCATAGACAGGGTGATGCAGGGGCTTCAGGATCTATGCCGCTGTCCTTCACTCTCACGGGCTGAAGAGCCCCTGTAGCAGACAGAGAGATGAAACCATTTTAAAAGCATTCTGAAATCACCCTTCTGCTTCTGATCCATGCTGGGTTTTCCATTCCTGATTTGTTTTTGTTTCTTTGGTAGTGTTTTGCTCCTTTTTTGCTAATTATTGAAATTTGGCATTTTTTTTTTCCAAGTGTGATTCTGATTTGAGCCGCCTCCTTATGTGGTACTGAATCAGAATCAGGTCTGTTTTGCAATGTGACCTCAGTCTGAACAGTCATATTGGAATTTATGTTACTTTTACATGTATGTCACTCAAAATATGTTACATATCGGTCATTATTGGTGACTTGTAAATATGGTAGACAGCTGACAAAACTTGAGGGATCATTTTGTAGATATTTAAATATAATTTCCTCAGTGTCTTCACCTGCTCATAAAACTGCTGGCTTCTGCAGCACATCTTATAAATTAATGTGTAAACACTGACTTCAGTGACTCTAGGGTTGGGAATCGAAAATCAATTCCAATTCCAGAATCAGATACTTAAGGTCAGGAATCAGATACTTCTTGTAAAATTAAAATTTCAATTCCACCTATCAATTCCTGTGTGCGCATCTTTTATTTATTTATTTATTTTTTTTAGGTGTGGCAAAAAGGGGCTGTTAAAAATGTATTTGTCTTTGAATCATTCATTCAAGAAATTCACTCAAAAGCACTGATTCATCCAGTAATGAAACAAGTAAATCTTGAGTGAGTCATTGAATAATTCCATTCATAAATTCCATGAGATTTTTTTTAGCTGTCTAATATTTTTTCTTCAGAATTGTGAGAGAACTACAACCTCCATTAAAAAAAGTTTCAATTTATCCAGAATGGTGCAGCTCTATTTTGCACACAAACAGCTCTCAATCGAGTCCAGTTTTGATATAGCCGGCTGATTTTTGTTCATGGTATTCAGCAGCAATTAAATATTTTGCAAAAAGAGACACAGAATAAATATGTTTGATATCTAAATGTTTGACTTTTTTTTTAACCACATTGGAATCAAAACTGGGAATCGATATGAATCGGAATCGATAAGCAGAATCAGAAATGGAATTGATAAAATTCAAACAATACCCAACCCTATGACACGCCGATTGACAGACACAATGTTAATATACAGTTTTGCATTATGATTTGTAAAAGTATGATATTTAATGTTAAGATTTCTTAAGAAAATATAGTGCAGATATCCAGTGGGACTGACCGTATTTGTTCAAATCTGAAGAAATACTTTTTTAATTGACAGTAATGTTTTAAAATCAGTAGTTTATGATGGTAATAAACCTGTCTCTGTATATATTCCGTGCTGTTATATATTTATTTAATACAAACTTGATTATTTGGAATATTTAGAAGGGAAAAAAAGTGTCTTAAATATTCAAAAGAGAGTTCTTTAACATTTAAAACACTTTGAACTGAAGACATTTGGCAGTCCAGAACATCCTGCATGGAAGTTTCGTTCACTTTGTACATTTTCTTATACGGGAGAGGGGTGTTTTGTTTTTTTTGTTTTTTCACACTGAAGAAGTATGTTCAAGTGAAAAAAAGAAGCCAGGACTTATTTTTCTGTTTTCTGTTTCCTTGTAGCTGCACACGACTGGAAAATGAAGCTCGCTGGATTTATGCTCCTCCTCATCAATTCAGCAGCCTCCATCAATCTCAAATACATCTCCAAGAGGAACTCAGGTATGACCGTCATTTTACTGCACTTACAGCATCATTTCGAAGCGCGAGCATGCGCTGGGGAGTTTGATGTAAGCTTTCAGTGTTGTATTTTTGGAGGTCAAGCCTCCAAAGATGGGAATGTGGAGTAAATGCAGTGTTTTCATCACTGGTGAAAAAAGACACTTGCGTTCTGTTTGAACTGTTTACATAAAAGTAATGGTGGTTTTTGATGAAATTTCTCTATGAACCGTTGTGTTTTTTCAGGCTCTCCACACGATCACATAACTGTTTTTCTACTGCTGCATTGTGTGTGTGTTTGTGTGTGGGTGCCGTGTGCGTTCAGCAATTATGTTATCAGCACCAAACGGGCATTTATGTGGGCGGCAAAAACACAGAGGCAATCTCGACTGTCAGTTCTCGACACCCAGCCACAGATTTCAGAGTTTGGCATGTACGGTTTACTGTGCCACCAAATAAGCAGAAATGTTTCCTGCGTTTTAATATGCATGATTAACATGTGAGACACCAGTTTATAGCAGTGTGTGTGTGTGTGATGCTGCTGTGTTAAACGTTAAGTAATAGAGCTTTATTGTGCTAGCATGATACCAGCAGCACTGGATTGTATGTTTAAGGATGAATATCTAGATAAATGCATGTGCTTTGAAACTTTGTGTAACAGCACAGGGATGAAACTCTGATTATGATTCTGAGGTATAGTATTATGTAACCATGAATTGCATTTGCCAAAGGAAATCCAGTGACTGCTAAAAAGAACATGTAAATCACACCTGAGGGATTTAATCATCATAGGTTTTATCTGATTAGGGATAGATTATAAGTTAAAATGTGGTGTCCAGTGTTCAACATTGAATTCCCCCACCCCTTTTTTTATTTTTTATTTTTTGCATTACTTTTATTGAAAATATTTTTTTCCCCCTGAAATATTATTTAGCTGTATTTTATATTTGTATTTTTGCAGAAAACAGCACCTGTAACAAAACATTAAGGGCCCTATTTTAACGATCTATGCGCATGGTCTAAAGCGCACGGCGCAAGTGCACTCATGGTGTGTCCGAATCCACTTTTGCTAAAGGGTCGGTGTGCCCGGGCGCATGGTCTATGGGTTGTCCCTATTCTCTTAATGAGTAATGGGTGTTTTTTGGGCGTAATGTGCAATAAATCAATCAGAGTCTCATCTCCCATTCCCTTTAAGAGTGAGTTACGCTCGTGCCATGGCGGATTCGCTATTTAAATAGTGGAATTTCAAGGCGCACAGACTGAACGAGTCTCCAGAGAGCAAACGGATCTGCTCATGCGCGAGCAAATAGGTGGGCTAATTCTGATACACACAATGATTATCCATTATGACATGTCTGACATTTTTATATTTATGTAGCCTACACAATAATATTCTTTTACACTGTAATCCTTTAATTTTTAATATTTGGCATGTTTGTGTGCTGCTGTGCGTCCCTGTGTGTAATAATCAAAGTGAATGCGTGTTGTGGACCCGCCCAGAGGCGCATTTTCTACTAACACGCTCTTTAAATAACAAAAAAAAAAAAAAAAAAAAAAAAATTGCGCCATTGACTTTAGACCAGGTTTGAGTTGGTCTATGGCGCAGTCTATTTTCAGTTCCTCAAAATAGCAACGCGCCAACAATGCGCCTGAACACACCTCGCTTTCAGACCAGCACGTCCATGGGCGCACAAATGGGCACAAATGCATTTACTATTTAAACAACGCGGCGCTGGACGAGAAAATGATCGGGCTGAATCTAGAAAAAACACTTGCGCCGGGTGTAGGATAAGGCCCTAAGACATATTTGTGTTTTGGTGGTTTAATGAAAGGAATAATCCACATACTGTATGCGTCGCCACATGAAATTCTGGAGAAAAAAAGCTAATGATTCTCTGAAGATACGTGAGTCACTGGATATATTATCTTTGTAAATGGTTTGTACATCTTGAATTTGCATCTTGCACATCAGTTCAATTAATGTGTTATGTTGTAGTTCCTTTCACTTGGATCTGATGCTTGGACAGTTTTTATTTTAAACCTTTTTTTCTGTCTTTCTAGCCACAGATAAGGTTTAATCAAAACTTCCTTCTGCGTTTTTGACTGAAACAAGAAATAATTTAATATTGATTTTAGGGAATCTGTCAGATTGAAGGGTTTATGTCAGATGCTAATATTTCTCTATTACATTGATAGCTTTAGAGGAAATCATTTTGTCTCAAAGATGTTCTTGCCAAATCTCACAAACTACAGCTTATGATCCACGACACACAAAGAGTCAGATTTACTAAACTGGGCAAATTAGCATTGCAGCACTATAATCCCATAACAGTGCTGCTGATCTACTGACAATGAACAAATTAAAGAACACAGACACAAAGCATTTCCGTTAATGACCAATGCTAAGAGCAGTACAAATTAGTGTCAAAAACATGCAGAGCTGATGATAATCAGGTGCGTTTGATCAACTAACAACACAGATGCAGAATGGGCTCAGACATGCTTTTTTGGGTAGTAAATAATGGTGCAAATAACAGTAAACCGATCACAGCGAACCTTGGTAAATCATGTTGTGTGATTAATTTAAATCCTCTCCTCCCATAAATGTTGTGTCTGAAAAGGAAACACCTACAAATGCATATGCAATAAGATCATATCCATGCCTTTTCATCGCTAATAGTTCTCTGTGCATCTTTAGCAAATCCTGACAGTAGATTTTTAACACCAAAAGAGGGTTTGCACTGGTGCAAACTGTTAGTAAATGTTTGTGTATAAATTTCATGCCATTGCCCGTGGTCATCCTATACCACTGTCTACACCATTCAATGATTAGCTTATATATGTAAACATTTCACACACACTGTATGCTACATAAAAAAATAAATAAAAAAGTTTAGATTTGGTACACATAGATAAATGGATATTCACAAAAAAGTTATATCAAATGGTCAAATGGTCAAATACACAACAAATCAAATGAAGTTATACTGTATTTCTGAGGCTGAGACATACACCATTGCATGCAGATAACAAAGCCGTGGGCAGTTTTTTGCATACACACATCTCATGTGTTTATCAGCCATTCTTATCCAACACATTACAATCACAACTGTATTAGACTGAAAAAAAAATAAAAATAAAAATGATGATCAAATTTTATTATGTGATCTCAGATTGTCCTTCTCTCATGTACCTGTTGCTGCTCTTTTGTGGAAACACTGATTGGATTATTTTCACATTAGCAGCCAATGAGCTGCTGCTCAACATTCAAATTCTCAGCCAGTGTTTGCTGTAGCAGTCACAGCGTGCTTCAGAAACCCTCCACCTTCCCCAGCTCCACCTGTCTAGATCTGCTAAAGGGGTAATATCATGAATGTTATATATGGGGGTTATTTAATATATGTTACATGTGCAGCAGCAGCATTTCCTCCATGCTTACAGCAGCAGCAGATCTATTCCACCAAGACCAAACACATGGACATTGTCATGTACATTACCATGCTAAACTCTCAGAGAATTGTAATGACAGATGTTTTAGTTTTGGTGGCTTAATTGGTGGCTGAGGAATACAGCATATACTCCATGCATCACCACATGGGGAAAAACACGAGGTGTATATAACCTACTAAATTTGCTTGTATGGTAAAGGAAAAACAGGACATTATATCATAGATACCAGATATTTGTGACTGTGCCAAGGTCTGTACAGTAAATCTCTTTACATAAAAACATTACATAATTTGACCTTTTTATGTCAAGGCAAAGTCAGATTGTGAAATGTCATGTGGTGCGACAGTCAGCCTAGAAACAAGAAGAACACTGCAACAATATGATTCTTTATAGTTTTAATCTGCAACCCAAGTTACCTTTTGTGTGGACTAATTAGTTGATTTGTGAAGTAATTCATAGTATTTCTAAAAATACTTTTTATCTTGAAAACATATTTAAAAACATTTTACATTTCTCTTGAAAATGGTATACAGCTTTTTCCAAAACCACACATCAACAAAAAAAAAGGATGTATGTATTTATTTATTTTAACAGTAACACTTTAGTATAGGGACCAATTCTCACTATTAACTAGTTGCTTATTAGTATGCTTATTATTAACATATTGGCTGTTTATTAGTGCTTATAAAGCACATATTCTGCATGACCATATTCTACATCCCTAGTCCTACCCAATACCTCAACTTAACAACTACCTTACTAACTATTAATAAGCAGATTAGCAAATTAGGAGTTTACTGATGCAAAACTCATAGTTAATGTTTTTTTTTTTTTAATGGCGAGAGTTTGGCCTTAAAATGAATTGTGACCATTTTAACTTGGCACTTGTATTTTATACTAGTTTTTAGAAAGACATTTTCTTTATCATGGACACTTATTAGTCATTCATGTGTTTTGCTGATATGTAGATATGAGAAAATGTACACATTTTGGTGTGCATAATAATGTCATATACAGTGTTTGTGAACATGCAAATGCTGTCTGTTGAAGTGTTTTAACACTTAGTTTGAAATTTGTAGTCTTGTTTTTTTCATATACTAAACATATAAATTATTAAATAAATTATCAATTTAACATTAAAGCAATAAACTTGCCTTCTCTCCGGCGCACAATAGAGCAGTCCTAATTGCAGAGTGATATATCCAGAGGAAAAGCCCTCTATGAAGAACTGGGTGTCATTTCCTGCTTGATGTTAGCTCTTAAGTTTTTTATTTCTCCCCCCTAAAATTTTCAAGGTAGTTTTCTACGTAATTAAATATTATTTAATTATATTTAGCTTTGCTTCAGGGACATTCAACACAGTGCAGACGAGAACATATCTGGATATTAGAGAGAAAGAGGTTTAATAAAAGCAAGTTATTATGGCTATTATTCTTTGTGATTTGGCCTCATTGGGTGGTTCGGCCACTGAGCAGCTCTCACCTCCTTCCTTACAGGACAGATGGAAAGATGTGTATGAGACTCCCGGTCTGAAATTGTTCCCAGTTTGGCCCTGATTCTAATGTATGGGATATTCAGCCTAGTAACAAGATGAACACTGCAACAATATTATAATATGATTGTAATATGATCTCCAACTGTAATGTAATTCACTTGTGGGTTAGGGTCAGGTTACATAACATAAGTTAAATAATATATTTGGTATCTTCCTCTATTTTAAAGGGGTCATGACATGAGAAATCAAATTTGCCTTGATCTTTTGGCATATAAGAGGTCTTTGTACAATTAAAACATCCTGCAAGTTTCATAGCTTAAGACGTACTCCTCCTCATTATAAACAAAGCATTTCTTTAATCAAGCTACAAAAATGGCTCATTTTGGATCAGAGGGGCAAGGTGATGTCACCTTTGCATAAACACCACCTCCAGAGCAAGACATCAATGAATAGTCTTCTTCTCACCATAGGCCCCGCCCACCGACGTTCAGCCACTTAACGCCTGACACTTGATCACGCTGAATGCGAGTGTCGTGTTGCATCAAAAGCAAATAGAAATTACAATCACTGACACAATCTTGTCTGCACTGGATACAGTATACAGATGTGCGCTCTTTTTCTGACATAGTCCACGCGCTTGAGTCTGTCGTCAGGACACATGGAGTGAAAGAAATTTCGCTTTGACGCATTTGGTTTAAACACCTCATTCGCATCATTATACAGATATCAGAACGATCCGAGCATAAGGAACAATTGGATAGTTCATTTTTAATGGTATCTCGGATCGTGTCAGAGGAATTTCAAGAGCATTTTGTTTTGTAAATGAGGCACAATGTCATGGAGAGTTCTCAAAGAAACATTTGTTGAAAGATGAAGCAGTACTAGATCTGACTGCAGCTGCATCACAAACTGTAAGTAAATGATTTCATAATGCTTTGTCTGGAAATTACCATTTTAGTTTGATTATGTTGTCAAAACACACATGCAATAGCGAGGGGGCGTTGAAAATGTCCTATGCAATGATGTTAGCCAATCATAACAGTTGCCGAATACTGAGAAACCTTAAAGGACACGCCCCTTAAAAACAGGTCGTTTTAGACAGAGGGTCAGAATGAAGATTGAAAATAATAATTTTTCCACATATGCATTTTTTTTGTGTGTGTGCAAATTACTTTATTAACATTATAAGTAAACCTCAAGGAGCGTATTAAAATAAAATAAATAAATAAATAAAAATAAAAAATCCATGTCATGACCTCTTTAAGTTCTCTGATCTAGTACTTTGTGTTTCTTACCAGTTTTTTTTTTTTTTTTTTTTTAAATGCAATTGGGAACATCTGATCCTCTAACCATCTATCAGAATGTTTGTGCTAACCATAAAATGAATACTGAAGGTCATTTCCACAGCTGTGAATTGCAAGATGAGCTATTCTAATTTGTGACGTGTGATATGCATGTTGCCATGGTCAGTAGTGAATATCAGTCACACAGTCATTATGCAAAAAAAAATAAAATTAAATAAATAAGTGCAATTGACCAACCATAAACAAGTATTCCCTATAGATTTTAAAGGTGTACAGTCCTCTGTTCAAGGCCCATCATGCATCTGCAGTTTAAATGTAACCTTTAAAAGCTTTAATATAACTTTAATCAGCCAAACTGCCCTTGACAGTGAGTAAAAACACAATTTCCCTAGGAGAAACAACATCTCTTAAAAGCTGGAAAATAAGCTTCTCTTAATGTTTTGCCTGAAGTCACTCATCAGGAAATTAATTTTCTTCTATTTACACCTTATGAGGACCTTGGGAGTGTAATATATGTAATGTAATTTAATTATTAATGAACAAAACAAAGTGTCCCTCAAGTGTCCTAAGACTGAGGAAATGCATCTGAGCTTTGTGCTTAGAGTAATTTGACAAGAATAAACAACTGAAAAACGGATAAGCAGATTATGTGTACAGTATGTAAATGTACATCAACTTCTATTTGAACAGCTAATGCTAATCAAACATCTGAGTCTGTAATTTCCCTTCACATGACTTGTTTCAGTGTTTCACCCTCATCAATCACTGAAACACAATAGTCAGAATTGAACCTACATCTAACTACATCTAAGACAGACACACAGTATCTACAAATATACAGTGCCCTCCATAAGTACTGGAACAGTAAAGACAAAATTGCTTTCTCTGCTGTGGAGTCAAGACATTTGCAAATATGATTAAAAGATAAATATGAGACAAAACTACAGAATGTCACATTTTATTATTAGGTCTTTCGACACACACGTTTTACCAAATAAAAAGGACAGCACTTTTAGAGTTCATCCCACTATTTGATGTGAGCATAAGTATTGGAACAGTTGAATTTAAGGCAGATGTAAAAGATTAAAAGCTAATATTTTGTTGCAGATCCCTTGCACGCAGTCAGAGCAGTGAGTCTGCAACCCATAGACATCACCAGACTCTTGGTCTTATGCTTTGAAATGCTTTTTCCCAGGCTTTAATGCAGCCAATTCCAACTGTTCCTTGTTTTGGGGAGTTTCTGTCTTTGGTCTCCTCTTCAGCTGGTGAAATTAATGTTAAATCGGATTTAAATCTGGAGATTGACTTGGGCAATCTAAGACTTTCCATTTCTTTGCCCTGATAAACTCCTTGACTGAACTGGCAGGGTGTTTTGGGTCATTGTCCTGATTCAATATGAAGTGCTTTCTAATGAGTTTGGTGGCATTTTCTTGAATATTGGTAGCCAAGATGGTTTTGTACCCTTCCAAATTCATTCTGCTACTGTCATCATACATTAAGTCATCAGTAAAGTTGAGAGAGCCTGTTCCAGAGGCAGCCATACATGCCCATGCCATGACACCACCTCCACCATGCTTTACAGATGAGGCTGTATGCTTGGGATCTTTTGCAGTTCCCTTTTTTCTCCACACTTTTGCATTTCCAATCACTTTGATAAAGGTTAATCTTTGTCTCATTGGTCCATAAACTCAGTTCCAAAACTCTACTGGCTCACCTTTGTGCTTTTTTGCAAACTCTAATCTTGCCTTTCTATTTTTGGTGCTGGTCAGAGGTTTACATCTTGCTGTGTAGCATCTGTAATTCTGTGTCAAAGTCTCCTGAGGACAGTAGATTGTCAGAGCATCACCCCAGCTTTCTGGAAGTTGTTGGTGATTTTACAGACACGTCTTTTAGGGTTCATTTTCACAGCTTTTATGATTTGTCTGTCATCAACTACTGTTGTTTTCTCATCCGATCAGGTAGTTGTTGGCTGCTGGTGTCGCTGGTGGTTTCCAAACTTGATTTCTCCATGCCCTTTGTTTTTGCTATAGCTCTAATTGACTTCCTCTTTTCTTTTAGCATCCAAATTGCTTGCTTTTCTCTCAAAGTCAGCTCCCTCATCTTCATCCTGGTTTGTGTGTGTCATCATCGAATGCAAGACTTAGAATGCAGAAGCAATGGATATAACTGATTTGACACATTCCCTGCTTTTAATATCTGAAGAATGAATGCAACAGGACACAGCTGATCACTTAGAAAGACCTGTAAGGCAACTGTTCCAATACTTATGCTCACATCAAATAGTGGCATGAACTCTAAAAGTGCTGTCCTTTTTATTTGGTAAAACGTGTGTCGATAGACCTAATAATAAAATGTGACATTCTGTAGTTTTGTCTCATATTCATCTTTTAATCATATTTGCAAATGTGCTGACTCCACAGCAGAGAAAGCAATTTTGTCTTTACTGTTCCAATACTTATGGAGGGCACTGTATCTGTATTCTCTTCAAGAGGTGTTCAAAACATTTCAGGATCCTTCTGAGCACATTTTTGAAGCTTCTCTTATTTACATCCAGAATGGTCCAGATATATTGGCACAGTCTCTGACAATCTGACCACCATTTTACCCAGCCAAAGCCCAGTGTGAATGTGGCTCATGTTGAGCTAAACTCTGCCAAGCTTCTCTCACAGAAAGACCGTGATCTATTACACGATCAGTTGGGGTGGCTCTCATCTCATCTGTATTCTCTAACTCATCTGTATCTGAAAAGAGGATGGGTTAAGTGGCATCGGCAGTGACGTATTCTGTTTCAACAGCCTTAAACGTGAAGCGCTGAGAGATGCTGGAGCTCCTAGAGGCTCCTAGAGATCTGGAACAAAACAGAAGAAACCCTGAAGAAGGTTCAGAAGGTCCTTAACAATCTGAAACAGAGACTCAATCCGCTTTGTCTCTCTGGGATGGAGACTCAGGATGTGCTGCATCTGCTGTTGATGACTGAATGTAGTCTGTTAATGTCTCTTTCCTCACAGGACGTGGTCGTTTCTCACAAACTGAGACTCAAAGCGTGGGATCTGTTATTTTCTGTTCCTTCACAGGCCTGAGACTTCATACGTCACTGTATCTGTTAATGTGGCTCTGGAGAGACTGGAGACTCAGACCGAGGTTGTCTCTTTATGTCTTCTGCCTCTGAGAATGAAGAGTTTCTCTGGAAAGGGTTAATTTGCTGCAACTGTATGCACATTGGTTTCCATCCACAGAAGGGCAACTTGGCGGAGATGCTCAACAAACCTTGAAAAGATTGAAAGACCTCATGCTCCCGTTGGTGCTGTTTGGAGTCTGTTGAACCCGATTGGGATAAACTGGAGCACCAGCTGTGATCCAGTGTCATCAGCACACATGATGCTCTTCTGTCTGAACGGGAGCAATTCCCCAGATCTGTGTCCTGGTATCCAGTGGAAAGGATATCTTTCCAGAACAGTTTGTTAGAATTTCCTGAAGAGAAATAAGCTTGACCCAAGCTCTTGTGAGGAGAATAATTTATTGCAGTGTATCACAGATCTTCAGCACCAGTGTTATCATGTTAACCTAAAGAATCTCAACCCAGACAAATGTACTGTTATGAGCTCCCACCGAACACTGAAAATAATCCCGCAGAAAATCTAATTGTATGGGCCATTAGGTTCATAACTTTACAGACAGAGATAAAGCTGACTGTGTCTGAGGCACAGTCACAATGTAAATGCACTTGACTGCACATCATTTTAAAAACAACTCAGATATTTGCTGCTGACTCAAAGTCGTCTGTAGTGGTTAAACATGAGATATCATTTGTTTTGGGAATATTTAACAAAAAGTTCAAAAGTTTACACCCCCCAGCTCTTAATGCACCGTGTTTTCTTCTTGAGCATCAGTAAATCTTTTCACTCTTTGTAATAGTATGAGTCCATCCAACACGCTCTCACTCCCAGATCGTTACATATGGACACTTGGCATCGCTTTTTAACACATGGAGCTAACAGCCACAATAAATACAATGATTGTGACTGTTTAAACTCTAAATCATACTACAACGTATATGACATAATGACAGCATTACGCCACACTATTGATTTTTATATGCATTAATATTAATAAATAAAATAACTTTTTAGACTAAAAAATATTCAATTCATCTTATGAATTTTCTTGAAGATATTGTTGATCTTCATCTCATCCATATTAAAGGTTATTGGATGTTGACTTTCTCCAGTATTGTGAGGAAGACGGTGAGTTTGAGTGATTTTGATTAAAATAATAGCAATAATAAACAGTCCCCATGGCAACAGCATCCAGAATCAATCAGAAGTCGGTCTCTGTCACATCAAAGCGATCCATTAACTCATTCCCATCTCTCTCGCTGGCATCTTCAACCCAGTGTCTGAAAATAGAGCACAATGTGATAGGATTTTTTTTTTATTATGGTGTGGACCGGCAGAAGGAGTTTTTCTAACTGTGATTAATTATGAACAGCAGTCGATGTGTGTGTGGTTCTGAATGTGAACCTACGGTTGAACTCTGCTAATGAATAACCTGATCTCAGCCACGCTTTAACGAGCTCACAAATAAACAGATAAAAATAAAAATAATAACAATCTGATCCAATAGTATGTGTACACATGACTGTGTGTTCATGTTCCACAAATAATTCACTGTTAAAGAAGTGTGATGCAACAAGTCTACAGATCTGATGAACTACAGCAACAGGCCTCTGTCCAACATGTGCCTTCGCAGCTTTATCGTAACATCGGTAAATATCAGTTTAACAGGTACTGGATGACTGTGCACCATCCAGTAAATATTAATAAGGAAAATAAATTGAAATATTTATTGATTTAATTGTCATAGCACATGATTCATGAGTCTGATGACCCTTATCTAGGGCAAGAGGAAAACTATTTTCTTTCTTCTTGTGCTTCTTTTTCTTCCTCATATAGAGTTAGGGCTAATTTTCACTATTTTGCTGAGCAATGAGAAAAATAACAGAATCCCATTCAAAGTAATAAAGACCTATACTTTTAATTAAATGGATGTCATAAGAGCAGTAAACAATGAATATATATATAGACAGTGACAACATATTTTAAGGGGATCATTTCAATCCATCAGTCTATCTTTAATTTTTCACTCCAAAAGAAAAACAATTGATCTAATTCTTGAATAATTGCATGAATTAGTTTGAAAAAGCATCTTTTCTTCACAGTGGTTCGTCACTCAAACATACAACGCTGTCATGTAATATACATTTCATCTTATCATGTTTACAAGGAAAGCAGAGTATGTGCTTTTTGTGTTCATGTGGATTTAGATGTTCCTACTTTTTAGTCTATTTAGTGTTTTTGGTGAGTCATGATTTGTTTGTGAAAATGTTTGTACACATGCATACACAGAAACTTTTGTGTGAAATCTGTTTGTTGAATGAGACCTGATTTACTTAAGATACAAGAGTGTCCCATCAAATCTGTGATAATCTACATAATCCCTGTAACATTTGCAACACGTTTAACATTAAATCTAGATTAGGCCGACTAATCACAGACCACTTTACATATTCAGCAGTGTGTTGTTTAACTCTAAATATGTGGCATGGTGGTTCATATCAGGCGCTGATTGATGAAACTGTTATTTGTAGGTATATGTAGACAGTAAATGTTAAGTGTTTTTCAGTGAATGGGACATATATTATATAAGATTTAGTTTTTTTTTCATGTGGCAAGTGTTGAGTAGATGTGATTTGCAGTTGGCTTATTTGTGTTTACGCTCATTTGACGTCTTTTCTTCCCCGTGTATCTCAGATGAAGCACACAGGACACGAGACTGAAGACGACAGCAGCCGAACTGTCTGCTAGTTTGTAATTAAGCTGCTCACTGATCTCGCTGAGTCCTCTGCTCTGTAATTTTGCCAAAGCTGAATCCATAAAGCTGTATATTATATAATTCGAGCGTTTGGCTTTAGGGTCACACTCAAAGACGGAGAAGAGTTATTTATTTTTTTTTTTTTAAGGACTAATTTGGAGGCAGTTGTGTGGCAAATTTATATTAACCTATGAATCACATTGTACATTTCTTTCAGAAATCTGACTACAGGTCAGCAGCAAGAGATGCTGTGATCATACAACCCCACAATTATGAGTAGACAGGCTGCAGAAATACAGGGCTGAATATCCAGAACATCACAACTTGTGTAGGGGGGGAAATGCATGTTGTTTTGTGTTATTTGCTGGTTAAGGCTGGAATGAGCCATTTTAACATGTCATCATACAAGTTCAGAATGACATGAGGGTGAGTAAATGATGACAGAATTGTAATGTTTAGGTGAACTCTCACTATTACATTGAGCTTTGGTTTCAGGAGTGCTCATATAGAGTAATAATAGAGCATAATTCAATTCCTGATGGAAGATGCTTAATTTATATAATGAACCAAACAACAATAATTAATTGCTAAGTATTATACTTTTAAACTATTATTTAAAGAGGAAACATACATTATTAACACATTTACTCCCACTATTCCTGAAAATGAAAATATTAGTTCCATTAGTCCTGCATGGATTCTGTAGCCTTAAGAAACAAATGAATTTAAAAAACAATCACTTGCGATCAGCAAAAGTCATTTTCACGAAAAGCTAAATAACCATTGGTGCTTTACTGCATATTTAGGATTGGTTGTAACAGTTTAAGAATCAGCCATTTATTGTTATTAACACTAAAACATGATGTATTTGAGTCTCATATTGCTGCTGCTGAAACTAACCAAAACCTCTTTCCCATTCACTTTCAAACATTCAAACCCTCCAGCTTTAAACATTAAAATACACACACTTTTATTTTGGCAGAATACCTGTGAAATTCTATCCTCAGAAATGTGCACGCTACATTCACAAAATTCACTTTAAACTTATAGCTCATATGGAGATGAACTTCATATCTCGCACACACACACACACACACACACACACACACACACACACCTATGTATGTATGTATGTATGTGTATATATATCAACTTCAAGTCATTTTAATTAAAACAACAACAAAAAAAAAAAAAACACTGCCATCATCTTCTCCTAAAAAGTGGTGTAAAAGTGATTTGTTTCTGGAGCTGATATAAAGCAGGTATTTATCTGCCTAAAGTATTCATGATGAAACCAACACTGATTTCCTCCCGAATGTAATACTGAAGTAGTTTCAGGACAGCAGAGCACTAGCAGGCGTGTGAAGTTGTCATGGTAACAGATACTGTAACTGTCCACTGATTCTGACACAGAAATATATAGACATAACACTCATCTGTACTAATATTAGGACATCATCAGAGCTCTTAAACTGACCAGCAGACCGTTTGACCAGTGTGTGTCTGTGATAATCTGAAGAGAGAAGCACTGATCATCAGTCCAGCGAAAACTCAAACAGTCCTCTCTGTCATGTAGTGTAGCACATCCATTACTGATATTATATTTACACCTTAAATTCAAATAACATTGACATTTCTGAATAATGATTTGATGGCTTTATTGACGCGTCGTATCTGAATCTTGTGTTTACTTCAGTAAAAGTGCAGCTGCTGCAAACTAACTCACACTGGTTGTGTTTTATAAACCCATGTATATTTGAACAATGAAATGCTGAATAATGAGTTATTAGAGAGTTTCTTTTTTTCTGTATGTTGCATGTGCATTTCTTCTGTCTATCTATCTGTGTGTGTGTGTGTCTCTCTCTCTCTCTCTCTCTGTGTGTGTGTGTGTGTGTGTGTCTCTCTCTCTCTGTGTGTGTGTCTCTCTCTCTCTCTCTCTCTGTGTGTGTGTGTGTGTGTGTGTGTGTGTCTCTCTCTCTCTGTCTCTCTCTCTCTCTCTCTCTCTCTCTCTGTTGAAGCGTCCAGCTACGCGCAAATACCGTGATTTATTCGCGTGGGTCGCGTCTGGTGTGAACGCACAGTCAGAGTGTTCGGCGAGTTAAAATACATCTGTGCTGAACTTATATACTTATATCCAACTCACACACCGGCGAGTCGCCCAGAGTGAAGATTTAGTCGCATATGCGAGTGATTTACTTGCATTGTAGAGGGTTGAGTAGAGTAATAATTAATTATTGATTACTAATTTGAATCAGTACTTTATAACGAAAATCATATCTTAAAATGAAAAGAAGCATGCTTTTGCAGTCACATCATTTTAAACCGTAAACTCCTGGAAAGTCCAAGGATCCAGTGAACGAATTCAAACAATTAATGAAGAGAAAACACAGCCGATTTCATCAGCGACTGCGGAGAGAATAGTGACTTACGTCCAGATGTCAGTAAAATTATTCTTTTCAGCATGTATTTGGCTTAAAAGCAAAAGTGTTTTATAATGAACGCTGATTATGCGGTGGTCAGAGATTTAGCGATTCTGAATGGATCCGTATATTAAAGGCAGGCGGGGGTGAGTACCGGCACTTCTTTATTTCCACTGCAAGCACTGCATGCAAGTATAGCCGAAATCACAGAGCAGCTATTGTCTTTATCTTATGTTTAGGCTATTTGATTTTATCAGACGATGGCTGGATTATAAATCAGGATTTTTGTGCAGATTAACATCTTGGAAGGGAGAGCTGGTTATTTAGTCCTATGGGTCTCACTATTTCATATTCATTCTGTTGTCTGACAACAGAAACAGTAAAATATATCAATGAAAACAGTTTTATTGAGAATTTAGCTGCATCAAAATACAGTATGTGGGCACAGAGAGGCAAACAAATGTAATAATAAATAATAAATGTACATTTTGCATGTTCAGAAGAAGTGAGATGCCCTGTCATGCGGAAATGTAAACAGGTTTGTGTCAGTAAATTACTCAGTGCAAAGAAAGAGAATTAATGGGAACCTGGTATTTCTTTTTTCATGTGTCTAATAGACATGAGCAAGTTCTTTGAAACACATCTATGATCCATATTTGTCATTGCCCATGTTCATTAGAGTATTTAAAACATGAAAAGTATTAATTTAAGGTACATTTAGAACAGTTAAAAATGTGCGATTAAATTGTGATTAATCGCAAGTTAAATCATGACAATCATGCCATTAATCGCGATTAAATATTTTAATCGATTGACATATATATATATATATATATATATATATATATATATATAATGAAAATGTATACATTTTGAATTTAATTTTATTCTGAATTTATAATTTTTTAAACTTTGTATTTAGGAATTTAATTTTTTTTTCTATTTAACTGTGATGTTTATTTAATTTTTGTTGTTGTTTTTTTGTTTTGTTTTTGGTAGAAAATAACAAAATTGCACAAATAAGGATTTTAAACTACACATTTTTGGAGCAGCACTGCAAAAAGTGCAAACTTCATCTAAAATGAATAAGCTCATAAAATATTCACTGAAACTACTGATGGTGAGGATCAACATGTTCGGAAGGTTAAGCACCTCCTTTCAGTGTCCATTTGCTGAAAAATATAAATAAATAAAAATAAAAGCTTTTTAAAAAAAATGTTATTTGTACCCTATTCATGCTATATATATATATATATATATATATATATATATATATATATATATATATATATATATATATACAGTGGGTACGGAAAGTATTCAGACCCCCTTCACTTTTTTCAATTTTGTTATGTTGCAGCCTGATACTACAATTGTTTAAATTCATTTTTTTTCTCATTAATCTACACTCTGTACCTCATAATGATGAAGTGAAAACAGAATTTTAGAAATGTCTGTAAATTTATTAAAAAGAAAAAACTGAAATATCACATTTACATAAGTATTCAGACCCTTTGCAACAACACTTGAAATTTTGCTTAGGTGCCTCCCATGTCTCTTGATCATTGCAGAGATGTTTCTACACCTTGATTGGAGTCCGCCTGTGGTAAATTAAATTGATTGGACATGATTTGGAAAGGCACACACCTCTCTGTAAAAGGCCTCACAGCTGATAATGCATATCAGAGCGAAAACCAAGCCACGAGGTCAAAGGAACTGCCTGCAGAGCTCAGACACAGGATTGTATTGAGGCACAGATCTGAGGAAGGCTACAAAAAAAATTCTGCTGCACTGAAGGTTCCCAAGAGCACAGTGGCTTCCATAATTCTCAAATGGAAGAAGTTTGGCACAACCAGGACTCTTCCAAGAGCTGGTCCCCAGCCAAACTGAGCAATTGATGGACAAGGGGCTTGTCTAGATTGGTGACCAAGAACCTGGTGGTCACACTAGTTGAGCTCCATGATCATATATGCAGATGGGAGAAACCTACAGAAGGACAAACATCACTGCAACACTCCACCGATCTGGGCTTTATGGCAGTGTGGCCAAACTCAATCCTCTCCTCAGTGAAGACACATGAAAACACACTTGGAATTTGCAATAAAGCACCTAAAGGACCCTCAGACTCTGAGAAACAAGATTACCTGGTCTGATGAACCTCAATTCTAAGCATCATGTTTGAAGGAAACCGGCTCTTCTCATCACCTGCAGAGTACCATCACAAAAGTAAAGTGTGGTGGTAGCAGCCTCATGCTGTTGGGCTGTTTTTCAGCGGCAGGGACTGAGGAACTCATCAGAGTAGAAGAAAAGCTCAATGCACCAAAATATTGAGATAGCCTTAATGAAAACCCAGTCCAGGGCATTCAAAACCTCAGACTGGGCCGAAGGTTCACCTTCTAACATGACAATGACCCTAAGCACACAGCCAAGGCAACACAGGAGTGGCTTAGGGACAACTCTGTGAATGTCCTAGAGTGACCCAGCCAGAGCCCTGACTTGAACCCTATCGAACATCTCTGGAGAGACCTGAAAAAGGCTGTCAACAGACGGTTCCCATCCAACCTGACCGAGCTTGAGAGGATTTGCAAAGAAGAATGGCAGAAATTCCCCCAATCCAGTTGTGCAAAGCTTGTTGCGTCATACCCAAAAAGACTCGAGGCTGTAATTGCTGCCAAAGGTGCTTCAACTAAGTACTGAGTAAAGGGTCTGAATACTTATGTAAATGTGATATTTCAGTTTTTTCTTTTTAATAAATTTACAAACATTTCTAAAATTCTGTTTTCACTTTGTCATTATAAAGGACAGAGTGTAGAGTAATGAGAAAAAAAAAAAGAATTTAAACAATTGTAGTATCAGACTGCAACATAACAAAATTGAAAAAAGTGAAGGGGGTCTGAATACTTTCCGTACCCACTGTATATAACTACATTAGCCAATACTAACATGAATGCTACAGATACTACATATTAAAATAAACACACTGTCCTCAAAGGCTGATTGAGTGTGTGCGTCTCATCAGGACGCTGGACACTAATAAGGGTGCAGTGCTTCACTGGCTCAGGTTTGCGAGCGTCAGATGAGATCCTGCAGGCGTCCCTCAGGCTCTGCTCTGACTCGCTCCCCAAATTCTGCACACTTTTTATATTCAGCAACATCTCGTGCATTTTCTCAGCATTGATGCTGGTGGGAAACGATTAGATGGTTTGAGCTCTGCGAGGCTTTCACGCTCGAGCCATCTTTCAGCATGCTCTGCTGCGCTAAGGCTTCAGTATCTGTGAACATCTGTCCCTCCTTCCACCGATGAGCACTAATATCCACCTCTGCTCTTCCTCTGTGCTCCAGACAAACGTTTTCAAGGAACTCCCTTTAATCCGCCTGAAGCTCAGGGTTCTCCATGCACTCCTCTCCACGTTTGGAGGTGCTATAAGTCTCAAACGTCTAAAAGATCGTATTTATGGGATCTGACGATACCTTATAGTTCCAATAGAAACGCTGTCTGAAGGAAGCGATTACACTTACATTTACATTGTCATTTAGCAGATGCTTTTGTCCAAAGCGACTTACAAATGAGGACAATAGAAGCAATCAAAACTAACCAAAGAGCAACAATATGCAAGTCTCGGTTAGCCTGACGCAGTACACGTAGCAAGGTTTTTTTTTTTTTTTTTTTAAGAAAACAAGTAGATAGAATAGAAAAAAGAAAGTGTTCATATAGATAAAATAGAATTAGAATAGAGAGTGCTAGAGATAGAGGGTCAAATAAAGATGGAAGAGATGTGTTTTTAACCATTTCTTGAAGATTACAGTGAATCTGCTACAAGTAACCAGCAGAAAGGTTTAAGGAACGCTTGTCAGTTGAGAGTATCTGAAAGGGCTCATGAGTTAATATTCATCCGCTCTCTTAGAGAGCGTACCGCATTTAGCCCGCCGCTGTCTTCTTCCTTAGAAAGTGTTTAACCAAGAGGAAATAATTTGTCTTCCAGCTGAACAAGCTGCAAGATAATTCAGGTTTTGTTTTCTTCCCTCTCCTGTTTTGTAGTGCTGTTTTAAGAGAGCGGGAGGAGGCGAGAGAGATGATAGGCCAGACAAAGAGCTCTTTCTCTGGCACTGAACCCAACATGCCAGAAGATGCTCTCTTCCAGAGGCCACGCTTCTTCCCTTTTTCTCCTCCTCCTGACTCCTCAATCCCCACAGCTATTTCCTGGCTGCCTTAATAAATAGCAGTAATATGATTTTTGTGAAAGGGGATGGAGGGAGCGTTTCTGAACAAAAAGAGCTGGGAAACTAGGGCAGAACTGAAGAATCGGCTATTATTTGGAGAGTGTGCCAAACACAGCAGTGTGCATCTCGCCTCGAGAGACGTTCAGTTGCACGCGCATAATTGCTGATGAATCCTTCAGGTAGCGCGGATGGCGATTGCCAGGCCGTTAATGGAGGAGGCGCTCGTCTGCTGAGAGAGGAGGTCAGATCTGCCCAGGGTTCACAGAGCTGAGAGATGCTTACATTTCCTAATGCTAAATATAGCCCTGCTTCTTTTACCTTCTAACAACACAGTAAGAGGCCGTTCACACACAAGGCTTTAAAATATGAGATGCGGGCAGTGGAGTGAGGAGAAACACAAGACACGTTTTGTGTTTGAGAAGCTGCAAAAGATGCTGGACATCTAGTGCGTTTGCTTAGAAAAATCATGGGAATGTAGTACAGTGGAATGAAAAAATGTGTTCTGTGTGAACAACCCCTAAAGAATCAATAAATAAAGGATATGTGCAGTATGAATATACAACAAAGCTGTTGTAGCCCTGGTCTGACAGCTAGATACAAACATTTGGACTTACATACTGATATTTTCAACATATATTTTTGTGAATGTGATAACATCAACACTTGTTATTTGTTACCTTGCTGGTAAAATGAGTGTGAATGTGCACAGGCTAATTTTGAGCTACAGACAAACAAAAAATTTGATTTTGGTCGAATTTGAGATTTTCACAAAAATGGGTTCATTAAGCCCTCATCTAGCAATTCCAATGCTCCAAATAATAATTATTTGTTTTTCTTACTTGAATGCTTTTGTTTAGATGTAAAATGAAAAAGGTAATGCATTATTTGTTTCTTTCTTAAAAATAAAATAAAAAAATAGCTATATTGTGATTATTAATATAGTAATTAAAAGAACTGAGGAAAAGATGCAGTGTTGCTAGTTGATTTTGCTAGGTGAAACTTCAACTTGGTTTTTCTCAGAAATGACTTTGCTGACTCTATTGACTTTAAACAGGTGTAGCTCAGTCATTTTTTGTCCGATTCCAACAAATCATACATCATGTTGAAGGTCTTTTAATGAAATAATAATAAAAATAACTCATCTTTGAAAATTTGCTCATTGTGACTCATTTCGCCAGAACTGGTCACATTTGAGCTGTTGAGGTTCTTTTTAGTGATGGGAAGATGATTTTCTGGTTAATAGGTCTTGTGTGTGTAGTTTATGCTGTGTGAATAAGCAATACTATTCCACTAGTCTCATGTTAAACTTGATGTCTTTTAATGATTATTGCCATGTCTCATTGACTTCCTTTATACGGTAAGTGCATTACTGTAAACAAGATTTGAGACATGGGTAAACAAACAAACAAACAAACAAACAATCATTTTCATTAGTTGAAAATGAGAATTGTTGCCTCAAAAACTAGCTAAAATAAGTTTCAGTTTTAATTTATTTTATTTTATTTCAGTGAACATTTATTTAATTTAGTTAAAAAAAAATGGAAAACAAAAAACTAATAATAAATGACAAAAACACAATTACTAAAACTTTAAAATCAACTTAAGATAAATAAACAAATCAAACAAACAGCTGTAAATAATCTGACAGTGTGTCTGGACTGAATGCAATAAGAGGAAGATCAACAGCACAAACTAATGCAGAAGTGTATTTTGTGTGTCAGTGTTGTGCTGGTGGCTGCTGGTTTGTGGTGTGTGTTTAGTGTGTCACGTGTAATGAGCAGGTTTCATGCGTGGAGATGGACTCCTGCCAAACGTCAGCCACAGTGGACGTCATTAACAGCCAGAGAAGATTAAATGCTCGTTTTGAAATACAGATGTTATGGATAATTACCTTTGGGTATAATTGGAGCTAATGTGAGAGCAGACACCCGGAGAGCTCACTCACGCTCATCTGTTCCTCACTCTACCTCAAATCACACAGTCTTATTTGTTTGACTGAGCATCAGGAGTACGGTTATGTTCACAAAATGGACCCAGTCTGCTCTGATTCATTAAACAACACATGAACCAAATCAAGATGTTAAGAGCAACATAATCATGACTTAGTCGGGAAGATACACCACATTTGGATTGCTGTTTGGATTGTCTTGCTCAGTTACTTCAGTGGAAGAGTCATCCCTTTGTTTAGATTAATCTATAAATTATGCAATAAATTATTAAATTATGCAAAATGTGATTATACCACACATTTACTTACATTTGCACAGACACTGGGATGTAAAATACTGATGTAATGACAGTGTCTAAATCAAAAAAAAAAAAATAAATAATAATAATATGAGCAGCTTAACAACTCAAACGATGATATTTCAATATTTAGATGACTATTTTGAGTAAAGGTGATACATTAAACTGCCTCAAGAGAATGCAAATCCAAAAGTTATATGTTGATCTTTCTGTCACAAAATTGGTATTTGTACTGTAAAATCTTTGTATTTGTAGACAGAGAGTGAATTTCTAAATTCCTGGTCTCCCTTATAAATACAGTCTGTTATGTGTCACGTTACGCTGTTGGAAGGAGCACGAAGGAAACGTGGAGTACAATCAATAGTCTTTAATCCAGGAAACACAGAATAATCCACAATAGGAGCTGAGCAAACACACGTAAACAACGAGTAGACACGACAGGGGAGAAACGCACATACAGGAACTTAAATGCAAGGGATAATTAATCAAACACAGGTGCACAGAGTTCTAATCAACTGTACGAGGACAGGAACAAGGCCAAATAAGGTAAAACAGGAACAGAAACGGGAAAAACACAACACAGACAGTCCAGACACCTGAAATATCATCCCCTCCCAGAAGGTGCATCCTCGCACCGTAGAAACAACATGGGGAAGGGCGGGTGGGAACTAGGGAGGAGACTCAGGAGGAGGAGGGACACCCGGGAGGGTGCCGGCAGACACAGTCCAGGGGGGCAACGCAGGAGGAAGGAGCCAGGGAGGAGACAAGAGGGGCCCGGAGCAGGAGGAGTACAGCAGGACCCAGGCCACAGCCATAACAGTGGCCCACGTTGGAGCCGACAGAGGGATGAGCCATGGAGGAGGAATGGCTGATGACTCCAGGGGGCCGACCAACAGCGGCGGAGCAGGTGGAGGAGGAGCCCAAGGCGGAGACGGAGAGCCGAAGAGCAAGGGCGACGGGGAGGATCCAGAGGGCCAAGGCGGAGCAGATGACACCGGCGATAGAGGCGGAGGCGGGGAACCAGAGGGCCGCGGTGGAGCCGGAGTGTCAGAGGACTGAGGAGGAGCCGAGGGGATGTAGGAGCCTGACGGAGCTGGAGGGATGAGGCACAGGATGGTCGATGCCAGACCAAGGCAGCGCTGGAGGGACGAGGGAGCCAGGCGGAGCCAGTGGAGCGATGGGCCACGGTGGAGAGGAGGGAGCTAGGAGCCATGGTGGAGCCAACGGGCCGAGGCAGAGTCCAGTCCAGGCCTCGGAGGCTGGAGGTGGAGTCAAGGGGTACTCCAGCCCCGGCGACGCTGTAGGATGGCAGTCACGCAGGGCTCGCACCATGCTGATAGGGGGCTGAGGGCGAGCAGAGGGGCTGCCAGACGACAGCGGTGGAGGAGGCAGGAGCGAGCAGGCAGGCGGGCGGGCAGGCATTCGTGAGTCTCCGGGCTCTCAGGGTTGCCCTCCTGGATCAGAGCCCACTCCACTCTCTCGGCTGGACTGGGAAACGGGAGCCCACTCGGGGTTAAACTTAGGAACTGGAGCCCTCTCCGGGCTTAACAGGGGGGCTGGAACTGACACTGGAGCGAGCTCTGGGGCTGGAATGGGCACTTGAAGGCGCTCTAGAGGAGCTGGCACAGGAGGGAGCTTTTGAGGAGCGGGCTCTGGAGGACGCTTTTGAGGAGTGGGCTCTGGAGGGCGCTTTCGAAGAGCGGGCACTGGAGTGCGCTCTGGACTGGATTCGTGAACTGGAGCCCTCTCTGGGCTGGATCTGGAGACTGGAGACGAAGGAGGGCTGGACAGAACCAGCGGGGACAACGGAGAGAGGAGAAGGGGGCAGGTCGATCTCCAGATCAGTTTCCCAGACTATCAGGTCCCCTTCTAATTCCAGCAGCCCAGATCCATTATCAACTCACCCTCAGCCGAGGTGCAGGGGGCGGAGCTCCACTTTGCTCTCTCACCGTCCGTGGCACTCTCCCTCGTGGCAGGTGTGGCTGCCGGCTCACACATCTTGACTGACGTTATTTGCAGCTCCGGCTCCGCGGCAATCTGTTGCTTTGCTTTTAAGCTTCCTGGTCGCTATGTCACCCCGCCCGTGACATCTCGCCCATTCATTGGACTGATTACACATGTGATTCAGAGCGTGGTCATGCTGGAGGCGTTCCCATAGCGTTTCGACGCAACTTGAGTTCCTGAAACTTTATTTTGTTCAGAAAATAATATACACTAGCAAAATCTGCCAAATTGATGTAAAAAAGAGGCAATGATATATACCTTTTTAATTTTTATTTTGTTTGGTAATATATGTGCTCAGTTACCAATCCACTGTTATTTTTTTTCTAAACAAGTAAGTGGTTGAGAAAGAGAAATTATTACCGAAGAATCTATAATTTGGAAACAAAGCAAATTACAACTAATGTGTTTAGATTTTAATACAGCACACTCATAATTTGTGAAAGTTTCATTGCTTGAAAAATTCCAGATGCGCTGAACATTCTACTATGATGGCCAGTGTGAAACATTTCAATGCTTATTAATAAATAAATTTTGAATATAACTTGAAAATGTACGTTTTGAGTATTTAGGTGGCCAGAAACAGCCCTGACTGTCCTGTTAATTATATCAGTAAGTGAGAAGCAGTAAGTCAAGGGCCCTGACCGAATCCAGTGACTTGTTCATATATTTTGCACTGACTTCTGGTAAACATCATGACATGGTGAAATGTGACATAGAGCTGAGAGTACTTGGTTGCCGAAAGTGTAATTAAAATAGTCGTGATATTTAACAATGTGTGTGCAGAAGTTTGTGATGATGGAAAGCAAGCTGTTTTTGTGGAAAACTTGTGGGCTTGGTCACAGTGACACAAAACAGGACAAAAATAGCATGGATTCCTGACAGACGAGCCGAACACAGTTCACCGCAGAGCTTCTGCAGCATGTTTCCAGTCGACTGAAATATACAGATGTGCATGCTCTGGTTTCATTTAGTATCTAAAAGGATTACAGCTATCATTTAATTAGAGTTGAATGCCTCTGAAAGCCTCTTGTGAAGAGTTGCTTGTGTGGATGTGAGGCCCGTGGAGCACGTGTGAGGGAGCGTGTGCTTCTCTGAAGACATGCCTCTAATGAAGCTTCTTTAATTACATTTTAATGTACCTGAGCACAGCAGCTGTGCCTCTCCTCACCAAACTACTGTTAGTGCATCACACACACACACACACACACACACACACACACACACGTTTGTTTTTGTGAATTGTGGGGACATTCCATAGGCGTAATGATTTTTATTCTGTACAAACTGTATGGGCTATTGCCCTACACCAACCCTACACCTAAACCTACCCCTTACAGGAAACTTTCTGCATATTTACTTTCTCAAAAAAAATAAATAAATAAATAAATAAATAGATAAAAAATAAAAAAACTCACTCTGTATGATTTATAAGTGTTTTGAAAAATGGGGACATGGGGTAATGTCCTCATAAGTCACCTTCTCCTTGTAATACCTATGTCGTACCCATGTCATTATACAAATTTGTGTCCTCATATGTCACAAAAACGCACACACACACACACACACACACACACACACACACACACACAGCCCTGCTAAACAGACTGCCCTCTGCTGCAAATAACCACTGATTAGGACCTGAGATGAATGGCTGACACACAGAAGGACCAAAGCCAAATTTCTGGCCTAGACTGGTTTTAGCATACAGCTAATATGGCTGTGCTATAAGGCTATTGGATATTTATAAATATAAATAAGCATGCACTTTCAATTGGGAAGATATCGACACAGGGAAAAAAAATAAATAAATAAAAAACTAATATTTTATTGAAGTAATTTCATCTAAGTAAAGCTGAATTGTTCAGTAAACTGCAAGGTACATTTCACTGCTGTTATACCTTTCATGCAATGAGTGTGAGCCTATATATCAAGTCAAGTCGAGCTTTATTGTCATTCCACTACATGTGTGGACATACAGTGGAGCGAAATGTCGTGTCTCACAGGACCACGATGCTACATAAATAAGCATAAATATAAACATACAACACTAGACGCAAGAACAATTTTTTAGACCTACATAGCTAATTTACTGAATCGGTAATCTAACTATACATATACTATAAACAGTTGAGTATACATACACATAACCTAAGACAGACTATACAAATACTTTACATAATAACTGTGCATGATATTGTACAATAGAGGTATTTAAGGTTAAGGAGGAAGTAGTGCAATATGATTTGTGATGCATTCACAAGTAAACATTTGTGTTATCTTATTAAGTCCTTTTAACATGGAGTGTTTATAAGAAAGTGTCTGGTGCATATAGAGAGAAAAAGAGTGTGTTTCTACAGGTGGTTTGTCCAGCCCACTCACCTGTGTGTAGCACACTCAGAATTGCACAATGTTCTTGAGGTTTTCAACAGTTTTCATGTGGTGGCGTGGTGTGGTGTGGTGGGATGGGGGGGGTCCCGGTTTCAGTAGTTAGGGTTGTGGATGGGGTTTCAGAGGGGGGTGAGGTGATTGGAATTGAGGGCTCTCACAGCCTGGGGGAAAAAGCTGTTGAGCAGTCTGGCGGAGCGGGCTCTGATGCTCCGGTACCGTATTCCTGATGGCAAGAGCTGGAAGAGACTGTGGGAGGGATGGGTGGGGTCTTTCACGATACCGGTAGCTTTACTGGAGCATAGTGCAAGGAAAATGTCCAGGATGGAGGGGAGAGGGGCACAGATGATCTTTGCAGCCGTGTTCACTGTCCGCTGTAGGGTCTTGCGGTCTGCTGCACTACAGTTCCCATACCAGACAGTGATGCTGCTGGTCAGTACACTCTCAATTGTTCCCCTGTAGAATTTGGTGAGGATGGGTGGAGGGAGACTTGCTCTTTTAAGTTGACGCAGGAAGTGGAGTTGCTCTTGCACCTTCTTGGAGAGTGATGTAGTGTTGGTGGTTGAGGTGAGGTCTTCTGTTATGTGCACCCCCAGAAATTTATTGCTGCTGACTCTCTCCACAGTCGAGCTGTCGATGGTCAGTGGGGGGTGGTCAACAGAGTTCCTCCTGAAGTCCATCACAACCTATTTTGTCTTACATTGAAGGACAGGTTGTTTGCACCACACCATTCAACCAGTTGTGCCACTTCCTCTCTGTACGGTGTTTCATCATTGTTGCTGATGAGACCTACCACAGTTGTGTCATCGGCAAACTTGATGATCATGGTTGGAGCTGGACTTGGCAGTGCAGTCGTGGGTCAGCAGCGTGAAGAGCAGCGGGCTGAGCACACAGCCTTGTGGGGCACCTGTGTTCAGTGTGGTAGTGCTCGAGGTGTTGTGGCCGACACGGACTGACTGAGGTCTACTGGTTAGAAAGTCCAGGATCCAATTACAGAGGGAGGCATTTAGGCTCAGCAGGTTTAATTTGTTGATGAGCTGTTGTGGGATTATTGTTTTGAATGCTGAGCTGAAGTCAATGAACAGCATTCTAACATAAGAGTCTTTGTTTTCTAGGTAGGTAAGAGCCAGGTGGAGGGTGGAGGAAATTGCATCGCCCGTGGAGTGGTTTGGACGGTATGCAAACTGGAGCGGGTCAAGTGTGTTGGGGAGATTTGATTTGACATGGTGCATGACTAACCTCTCAAAGCACTTCATCATGATTGGGGTCAGTGCTATGGGACGATAGTCATTCAGGCAGGACACAGGTGACTTCTTTGGTACTGGGGTGATGGTGGTGGACTTGAGACATGTGGGGACAACTGCTTGGCTTAGTGAGATGTTGAAGATATCTGTTAAGACATCTGTCAGCTGTTCAGCACAGTCTCTCAGTACCTGGCCTGGTATGTTGTCAGGACCTGCAGCCTTGCGTGGGTTAACCCTAGATAGGGTTTTCCTTACATCGACTGGAGACAGACAGAGCACCTGGTCATTGGGAGTTGTGGGTAGTTTTTGTGCAGGTTTGTCATTCTGCATTTCAAACCGTGCATAAAATTCATTGAGTGCATCTGGGAGGGATGTGTCGTCATCACAGGCCTGTGGCAGGGGCTTATAGTCTGTGATGGTCTGAATAGCTTGCCACAGACTCCGTGTGTCCTTGCTGTCAGTAAAGTGATTATTGATTTTTTGTGCATATAACCGTTTTGCTTTCTTGATGCCACGGGACAGGTTGGCTCTTGCTGTTTTGAGGACTGCTTTGTCTCCCGATCTGAATGCGTCATCACGGGTCTTTAGCAGCCCACGAACCTCTGCTGTCATCCATGGCTTCTGGTTAGCACGTGTGGTGATATTCTTGGTGACTGTCACATCATCAATGCACTTTTTAATGTAAGCAGTCACAGTTTCAGTGTACTCTTGCAGGTCTGTGTGGTTGTTGTAGGTGTCTGCCTCTTTAAACATGTTCCAGTGTGTTCCAGTTCCATGTGTTGTTTTCTCTTGTTGCAAAGTTCACGTGTTGGTAGAACTTTGGCAAAACAGTCTTTAAGTTTGCATGATTAAAGTCACCGGATATTATAAAAAAGCCATCAGGGTTGTTTGTTTGTTGCTCGCTGATAGCGCTGTACAGTTCGCGAAGCGCGTCCTTAGCGTTTGCACAAGGGGGTATATACACAGCAACGATAACAATGGCCGTGAACTCCCTCGGCAGATAGAACGGTCGGCACTTCACAATTATAAACTCCACCAGCGACGAGCAGTGTTTTGACACTAACACAGCGTTGTTGCACCATTCTTCGTTAATATACACACACAAGTCGCCAGTCTTACCAGACAGTGCTGTGTCTCTGTCCGCTCGGTAACGGGTTAGCCCGTGCAGCTGAATGACGGAGTCCAGGATGTTGTTGTTTAGCCACGTTTCGGTGAAAACAAAAACGCAGCACTCCCTTGTCTCACGCTGTGTAGTCCGACAGAGTCGAATTAGGTCCAGTTTGTTTTGTAGTGAGCGTACATTTGACAGCAAGATTGTTGGAAGAGCTGGTCTTGTGGGGTTAGCCTTTAGCCTAGCTCGTATGCCTCCGCGCTTGCCGCGTTTGCGTCCCCTCTCACACCGCTTGCGGCACCTCCTTGTGCGGGTAGCAGCAGTAGGCGAGTCCGCAGTCTCGGGGTCTGGCTTCCGCAGTAAACAAAGGCCTCTTAGCTTCTCAGTAGTCACTGGTGATGGGTGATAGTTACATGCACTACCGATTTCCAGAAGACGTTGGCGATCGTAGACATGTTGCAGTGTAGTTTTCTGATGTTTCTGTTGTTTTTCCTCTGGTTTTGAGGACGAGGAGACAAGACTAACAGACATTAAAACACCGTTTTTGGGACCCGGAGCAGCCGCTGCGTCTGACCGCGCCGCCATCTTGGATTTACATATAATGCTATAATCAACACTTTTCATTAGTAGTTAATCTCAAGTTTGACATCTATTACTGATTTCTTATGTCACCCAGACATAGCAGTGTTCATTTGTTGTTTAATGCTTATTTTTCCATCCTAACTTCTGTGACTCGCTAGATGATAATCACTGCTCTGTAACAATCAAAAGGCAAACATAACTTTACATGTTTGGATCCCAGTTGTCTGCTTTCCTCTTCTGCTAAGCATCTCAGCTATAAATACTAATTGGTCACCGTGGGTAAACACACATTTGCCTGCCAATGCAGATCGCATTTACTGAATGACTAAATGTCATCCTGGGGCTTTCTGAAGTCTCAGTCTCGTACAGTGTTTTGGAGCATCGGCACCTTTCATTTAAAGCTCTCCAATGACAAAACCAGGCCACAGTCGGTGCTGGATTGATCGCTGATGCCAGAGAGAGATGGTAAGAATGAGGAGCAGATAACAGGTGAATGCTTAAGTCTTAAATGATGTACTAATGATGGTGTAGAACTAAATAGGTATGTAGCTTCTTTACTTAAGTTATATCTATAACTCCATTTACCCTATACACTTTAAAAAGGTTAGATGAACTTGTCCCAGCCAAGTGATTCTGTTGCTTTGACTCGTAGTTAAGTTTAGCAGACATGGAGTAAGAAGTTAATTAATCTTAAATTTAGTTGTTGAAATAGCACGCTGTAATTTGAGCCACCTTACTATAGTGTTTCACATCACTTTAAAAATGAAATGTCCACTGACTTGCACTAATTAGCATGTTCAGTTTTCTCTAAAACAGTTAAACACAGCGACATTTTTTACACTGTTTATTGCACATATCACACAACAGTTCAGAAAGTCCAGTGAGTGGTGCTGAACGGATAATGCTATTTTGGGTTTGAAAATAATGTATCTACCCTAAACCCTACTGTTAGCAAAAGCAAACATATTCTGCACATTTTCTGAAGCAAGCATGTTGTTTTAGGTTCCTTCTGTGAGGTTTTGAGCTCTTTTGTGAAGTGTCTTGACTCCACTGTACCTGAGCAATGCTGTACCAGGTGAGTTATTGATCAAGTTTGCTTGAAATGGAAGGACTGTGTTTATATTTTGTGCTGTATCAACAAAATTATATCATAGGATCAGAGCTGGAATCTAAAATGTTTTTGATACATGAGCATCTTCAGTGATGTTCTTCAGACCGTAATACATTGATGCATTCAAATATTTTATACATAGAGCTGAACCTAATATTTTTCTGTTCTGTGTCAGATGTTGGAATTCAGGTACTTGTCAGACAATTTTTCTTGATGGAGCAGGAAAGCACTTCAGTAAGCATGCTTTGACTGTTTACTCTCTCCAAACCACCGGAGAGCTGAAAGTGTGAAAGTGAATCTGTGATGTGTGCCTGTTTGTGAAGGGCATAAAAGCTTTTATTAAACTGGAGCTGTGGTCATGACTTTACTAAGAGACTCTCTCTAAGTGCTTCTTGATGCTCAGCTTGGGCACAGCTCCACAATGAAAAAAACATCTGCTCATAATAAATGCCATTGTCATGGCACGGTTCAAAATCAGCAGATACACCATTCTCGGATGATTGCTGAGTGAGCGAGCATCACAGCTTGGTGGTTAAGACCCTGAATTTGCTCTTTCACTGAATTGTCTGACTTTTTGTACAAAATCAAGGTCACTCTTGACGAAGGTAAATGAAATTGACCCTTCAAGTCAAGGTCTAGCACTGTAGAAATGAAACAATAGGCCTTTTATGTCAGCCCTTGGTAAAAATTGGACCTCAGACAGTACCTTCATGACAGCACCTCTAACTCTGAGGCTATTACGTGTTCTTCATCATTTGCCAGTGAGATTAAACACAGAACAGTGCTGCTCCAGATATCCTGGAAGCACTTTATTTTACTGTCCTCTTCCATGGGTTAAATGGGTTTTAAAGGGCAAGTTTTTAAAACGGTACCATTATCATCTCTGTGTAAAGTACAAACTATGTGAATTTGTGAAATCAGTGACATCATGTGCATGTGTATTACATGTTCTGGATATGTGTGCAGGTGCATAGAGTTTCTTTACAAAGTGACATTGCATGAATAATTGTCACATTTTAATAAGTTCCAAAGATGAAGATGAGTCAAAGTTTCCAAAACAAAGGTAATTTTAATGAGAATAATCCAACATGCATAACAGAGCACACCAAACACAAACAACAAGTGAACCGAAGGAACATAAGTACTAATGATACACAGCCGAAATCACTAATCAAATCAGTAACCAGGGGAACTAAAGAGTGGCAGGGAAAACTAAAAGAAAGAGAGGAACTAAAAAAATACAAACTAAAAGTACATGATAAAGAAACACAACTCTGACAATAATAGTGTTTTTAGTCATTTTCTCGGAGCCGAGTGAACGGGCATCATTCTGAAAATGTTGTCGTCTGTACACAAAACTTTTCAAAAATAGAAAGAAAAAACTTCTTCATTTTTAGTGCATTGTTGTCATGTAAACTTACCTTAAAACATTCAAATGTTTTTTCAAGCAAATTACCTTGACTACATTGTGATGGAAGTGCAATGAAAAAAAAAAAAAAAAAAAACTAACAATTTAATAGGCCAAAGTGTTTTTAACTGTGAAAAGACAGTTTGGTGTTCTGTTATTTCATTTTGGTGGATACTTAATTGCATTACATGTTTCTCTGATGCTTGTGTTTATTTATTTTTTCTTAAGGTATCATTTATTATCACATGAACATTGCACGCTTAAAATACAGTAGCTGTGAAATCCAGCTTAAAGTAACTGTGAAATAGCTTCATGAGCGTACATTTAAACTTAGCCAGTAGCATTTTGTTTATGTCACAGCCTGGCAAAGACACACTCGACAGCTATTTGACAGCAGCTATTTTACAGAAATGATCGAGCTGTAGATTCCCCCTTTGGATTTATTATGAAACTGTAGTTAATTGGTGTAATGACAGTTGCTGTTACTACAGTAAAAGTGTGCTGGTTTTTAGCAGCGGTGAGCTTTGAAAAGCATGTAATTTCTGTTGCTTCATGGCACCGGTATTGTCTCCTCTTCTACTCATTAGTGCTGTTTATAATGCCAGTGCTGTCGAAGTTTTTGAGATGTTTGACCTCCTCTATAGTGCTGTAAGGGGAATGTACAGCCAGCCGCTTGTTAGCATAAAAATAGGGTGTGCATTATCCCACTTATTACCAGCTACATGCCAGAGAAATAAAGATTTGGACACAAAATATGGATTTGAGTATTATTCGAGTATGAGGGAAGTGTTTTAGTGGCTCACTTGTAATAAACTGAAAGCTTCAGCAAAGATAAACAGCACCTAACTAGCAGCTGCTGAAACAATACAGATATATATGTAAGAGATGATATAACATTATCCTGCTTACTACACAACTACTCACCATATAAATGACTCCATGAGCAGAATTGGGTATAATGTGTTACACAGTAACATGTTAATTGTAATCTAATTGCTTTTCCTGATAACACAGTAATGTAATGCATTACATTTTAAATTTATGTAATTTGATTTCTGTTACTAATATCAGTAAATTACATTACTTAATTTACAAATGCAGTGTTAAAAAATATGAAGTAAAATTCATTTTTTTGCGCGTCAGTATGCCCTTTGATAAATCACCGGAGAATGCGAGCTAAAATGCAGATGAGTCCTTCAACATGTAGATGCAATGAAAGGTTGACTATCATATTTCAAAATGTTGTACTCGATTTCACATATTTTAGTTTGGCATTATAGTTTGGGAAAAGTTCAGCTAGAAATGTGTGCAAGTTTATGTCAAAATAACACTAATATAAGTGAAAATAAATTACTCATCAGAATGATATCCTGCACTGGATCAAGCCACGTGTTGCATTGCGTTCTTCTTCCGAGGTAAATTCAAGGTTTATTCCTCACAGCACGTCTTCTTACAAAAACAAAGAGTAGCCTAGATGAACTTGATGAATCCTAACGGTTTGTTTACGGAGGTGATGTGGGCGTTTACATGTTCGCACGTCTCAAGCTGGGTTTCACGTGGATAATTATTGTATAGAGCGCGATGCATGTGGATGTGACCACATTACAGATAATAAACTCAGACGGGAAAGACTGTAACTCGCGTTGGTTTCATACGGATTACTTTATCATAGAATATTTGTTTTCAACATGACTTACTTCATTTAAAAATATACACTTAAAGCTTTGTTTAGATATATTTCTCATGTCTGTCTGTCAAGTATTCGCTGAGTTTTTGTTCATTTAGTTTCCGGAAGATATTCACAGAGAATGAGACTGCAGAAAGCACATTCTATTTGTTTTCTTTATTGTACAAAAGCAAAATGTTTTGTTGATATTGTGAGTGTATACTAATAAAAGTAGACCTTTTACAGTTTCAAATGATGTGTTACTCTTATCTGTACAATCAAAAATTATGACACATTAAGTTCTTTTCGCTGTTATCAGGAAAAAATGAAAGTGATCGTTCAAGTTGCAGTTTTGATAATTGTGTAATTTTTCAGTCAGTATTAAATTTCTTAAAGAACTGTATGAATTTCACTTTGTAGTGTATTATTTTAGGTTTGATAACTTGAAAAGTTAAGTAAACTTGAAAGTAACTTGAAAGTAATTAGTAATCTGATTACTTTTTTAAATGCAGTAATCAGTAATCTAATCAAATTACAATTTTAAACAAGTAATTAGTAATTTGTAGTGTTTTTTTTTTTTTTTTTGAGTAACTTACCCAATGCTGTCCATGAGCATCAAATATTGATTTGAGTTTGAATTGATTTGAGTTTTAAAATCTGTATATTATAACTTGTATCTGGAAGCTTTCCGCTAAGAAAATACAAAACATTGTAACATGCAAACAAATCTTACTACTTCATGTTAAAGGGCTAAGGCTGATGGGATTTGTAGCACCTCAGTCCCGTTTGTTTTGTGCAATGACTGCTGGGAAAATTCCCTCCCCACTTCCTGTGAAGGAAGTCCATGTGTCCATCTACCATGTGCCCTTCAAACTGGACATGTTCACTCCCTCTGGATTGGATCTTGCTTACACCCCTCTGAAGTCCACTTTGCAAGGCACTTACGATTGATGAATTGATTTATAAATATATATATATATATATATATATATATATATATATATATATATATATATATATATATATATATATATATATATATACACACACACACACACACACACACACACACACACACACACACACACACACAATAAAAACAAGTTATAAGCCACGGTAACACACCTCAAGCTATTTCCACACAATAAAAACACTTAGAGGTCACGTTCTGCTTCATATTTTGCCTGTAGTTGTTAATTGCTTCTAAGTAGGTGTGAAATAGACCTGCCGTTGGCTGAAGAAACACAATCAAACTGGCCTTCAGTCTGGAAGTCCTCTATAAGGCATTTTCAGTAATGTACAGCAGAACTAGTATTTACCACACCGTCCTTAAATCGCTCTCTTCTCATATCATTCTATATAATAATAATTTAAAAGAGAAATACGTCTAGCAACAGCTGCTGGGGCCTTACATTCATCAACCTTCCTCCAGAGTCTCATTCCACTCGCAGAAGGAAACCGGTTAGAGATGTGCAATTAAAATGATGAAGCACTGCTTTCTTGGGCCTCTAAACATGTTTCCCCTCATCTCAGAGATTCATGCAGGCCGTATTGCAAAAATCACAATGTAAATCTCCAGCACTTTGTCTCAGCGCTGACCTGCCCAGAGGTGGATGTCACCAGGAAGATGCGGCATAAAGGTTGCGGAGCTACATTCCTGTGTAGCACATGAATATGAATTTGTATGAACAGGAAGAAACTGTTGCCAGTTACATATGATTTCCCCTCAGCTACGACAACTGACTGAAAAAACTCACATAGAAAGAGAGAGAGAAAAAAAAAACTATTCAAAGCAAAATTAGATAACTGAAGTCCTGAATTTAATAATTAGACTAATTCACTTCTAACTTCTACGTTTTATACATTTATACAAACTATGCACAAAAACGTCTGTTTAAAATGAGAACCAATGCTGTGTTCTGGTAATTTTGACACGGAGAGTATTTTCTTTCATCCTAAAATGTTAGTAAATATTATCACATTGGACTAAAACCTACTGACTTTACTCACACAGGGTATAGCAGCTTCCCCAAAAAAATTGTGATAATTTTTGTGCTTTTTGGGGGATTTTGTCTGACCTTGTTACACTTGTGGTGTCCCTGTTCAAAAATGACCGTTCTACAAAAAACAACTTATAAATCTCTTGTTATGCTATATTATTATTAAATAATGGGTTCAATTCAATCTTTTTATGCACTTGTTTTCTTACAGTTAGGACGGGTTTTGTATTTCTTTTTGGGGCTGATTGATTGTTTTCCTGTTTGGTGAATTAGTGTTGCAAAGACTTTTATTTTGCCAATATTGATGGTCTCAAGACACAAGAGCTCATGATTTTTATGATAGTCTCATTGTGTTTAGAGCTTCCATTCTTCCTCTGTCTCCTCATAAGTTCCCTGTCTATTTTTAACTGTCAGTAGTAGTAGTAGTAATAATAATAATAATAATAATAATAATAAAAACAAACATTATCATCCTTTATCACATACTGCCAACATTTCATGCAGTGATGGTCTATCTGTGTGAAGAATCTCAGCCACATGAACCGGAAGAGAGGTCAGATTCACAATCCTGCATGGCAAACCCTGTTAAGCTCCATTATTTGCATTTATTTCAGCAGTTAGACACCTGCTCACTGCAATATCTGCATTAGCCATTAAAGAGCCCATACCGGCTGACTACTAATGTAAAGCTCTCATTTTGTTCTTGTTTTGACAACATTTGTACCTTTTTTTTTTTCTGGGAATGTTGTAACAGTAAAATGGTTATAATTTTAGTAATGATGATGTGTAGTTTGAAAAGTTTGTAATTTGTTTAGTTTTTTTTTTTTTAAAGTGTATTACTGAATATCAAATTTCATACATTGTGATATATAAGTAAATATATTGTCACATATTTTTTCAATATATGAAAGTGGTAATTTCTTATGTATTATTCAGTATATTGTAATATATTTACACAATATATTATTCTGTATAATTTCTAATATATTATGTAATTTAATATATTGATCATTTATATATTAGGAAATATATTTATTTTGCATGAGGGCCACTCTAATCCAGGACCTCTGGACCTTTAATCATAAAATATAAATAATCAGATTCATTACTACTACTACCACTGTTTAAAATAATCATATGTTGTGAATATAATCAAAATCTCATTTATCTCAGTATCATTTATCTAAACACCAACAACAACACAAGCAAGATTAATACTAACACCTGCACTTTTCTCTGTGTGAGAGTAAGAGCTCTTCAGACGGATCATACAATACTGCCTCCCCAAGTATATAATGTTGATTTTATGGGCGCTTATTGTTATAATATTCAGCAGTCATTCAGTGAAATAATGTGTCACAGTGCTGCAGATAGCTCGCTGTGTGCTGTCGAACAGAGACAGGGCTTTTCTCTGAAGCCATTATAGATGGTAGTGCATAAACATAAATGGATATTATCTCTTATTGAATCTAAGTCACCTTTAATATGCACTGTTATCATGGGAAGTAATCTTTTAAGTGGACAGCGTGTCACCTCCCATCAGGTTTCAGACTCTTCAACCACTGATTAGGCTCCTGAAAAGTCTGCATGATTAAATCTTCTCTTCATGGATGTGTTTGTCACATCAATCAATTACACATATTAATGGGGTTGCCAGAGAGCAGTCATTTACAGTACATGTGTAGAGCACGCTCACACTGCAATATATTAGTCCCTCAGGACGACTCATTACTGAGGCTGCGAGGAACTGTCTGCTTCCAGAGGCTTGCTTCTTTGTCAGTCTGGCCACTGTATTAAATCAATATCTGTGATTGTGTTTATTGTCTATGAGTGTGCTGAGATGCACAGATCTCACAGCTGTTAGGGCCTGTCTGTAGCTGGAGTCACTATCCTTTCAAGCTCGCTCCAGTCAAGAGTCTGGATGAAGCAAAAAGTGGTGATTACACTAAAATTTAAATTCTAATGAGAAAAATTTGTGCATTTCACTGTGTTGTAAAGTTCAAGTTTAGTGGACTCTGGCCTTCGAATGCACATGATGAAAAGATGTGTGACAGTAGAGGATCTACAAAAAAATTAAAAAACGTCTGATGGACAACAGAATCCTCACATGATAAAAATGGACAAAAAACTTCAACACAAGGGCAACAAATCACATAACTAGAATAAAAGTGAAAACATTACATACCTAAACAAATCAAAGCAATCTGAACAAAAATACCTGACTGAAAGATATATCATCAAAATACAAATATAATCAGAAGGACAAATATCAAGCAAATAGTCAATATCACCCCCTCTTTGAGCTAATTTACCTGCTTCAATGCAAATATTTTGCAGTATGGAAATCGAGTTTAGTTTTAACAAAATGTTTTGCTGCTGGTCTTCTGGGGTCATGAAGCCTATAGCATTTCGAAGCACGGAAATATGAGATGAGCTGTCTGCTAGTTTAGAGTCCAAGTGGGCAGCACAACAGATAAATGACATTAGAGGTTTTAGAGCATCAATTTGCTACCTAATTTCTGGTACAGTTATGCTACCTATGATTCTTTGATGAGCAGGATCTAGATTTTCTATAATCCTGAATATCCTAAAAGTTTTCAAATAGTTTCCCATTAGATAATGAAAATGTGTCTGGACATAAGCTGTGTGCTTTCTGAAGAATCATTTCCTAAAGATAACATAGGCAGCTTTCACAAGGAACTTTGTGTGAAGTTGTGAGCAGATTCTGTCGTGCCCACCCCCATACGGCTGTGATAAATCAAACGATGCCTTTTGCAGAACAGAAACAACACAGAGGCTGTTCCACTGGAGTCTGTGATCCCCATGAGCCCATTTGAAAGGAGCTACCCCATCTTGTCGTACATGTCAGTGTCTGAACTCATAAGTGAGTGAGAGCCGTGCATCAGTACAGCAGGGAGAGTTACAGCTGTTCTGAGGTCAGACGCACTCATAGCATATCAATGCAGCGTAGCATTAAGGGGCAGAAGAGTCACAGGTAAGGGTGAGTGAGTGTGTGTGTGTGTTTCAAAGAGAGACAGTATTAAGGTCACGCCTCCCCTCTTTTTCACACCTCGCTCGCCCACGCTACGTCACGTTGGCTGCTGAATGCTTGTGATGATTTCAAAGGAAAGCATGTAGTGATGATGTGATGTAGAATACAGAGGAATATTGTAGGAATGGCAGGGCATTACTTGTATTACTGTTACAATACTGTTATAAAATCATCATAACTTATGTTATCATATAAGTTTTAATGGATTTTTGGTACTAGAACTAACAGATTAATGTATTGGCCCTATCTTTGTGATTACACAAGGGCTCTGAAGATTCACTGTATTCTCAGGTAATTATGATGGTCATTAGTTCTATTTCGGTAAACAGAATGTAATATTATAAAATCAATGCATTAATTACACAAGTGGCATTAAAGCTGCAAAATAGTGCTTTGGCCTCTCTATCACATTTGTAATTAAAACAAAATTGCATGTCACAGAGGAATTATTTTACATCAGTGCTTTGGTCCTGCTTTGATGAATCTGTGGGTTCGAGGAATCTCACGGTTAACGGCGATAACATTATTAGAACGGAACTGTCATGCTGCACCAAAGCCTACAAACAGTAGGACGATCTTCCAACAAAACACATATTAGAAGCAAAAAATGTCATATGAGCAAGTAAGTGTCATATATGTTGCTGTGGTTTGAATCTTGTTTAGGCGCAGACTCTCCAGAGTTCAGTATGACAATGTTAATGTATTTGCTGTTTCAGGCTAGATGTGCTGTGCACACTGCTGCTGCTGCAGACCCAGTACACAGAAGTGAAAAGCACTATACAAATAAACTTGAATTGAATTGAACTGAATTGAACTGCTGCTGCACAAATAATCGGGCTGCAGCCAATCTAGACAGGTGGTGCTGGGGAGGTGGAGGGATTCAGAGGAACTCTCATAGTCTGATCACTTAAGGAATGGTGGTCTGTTGTGCAAACTTAAAGACATAACTTTAACTTTTAATGCTTAACTTTTCAGACAGCCATGTCTTTCTGCAGGGGCAGGTGGAGTAGTGTTGCCACAGGGCAGATATTAGTTATTTTGTTACCTTATATAAACCTACTCTAAATGCACTTCTGCAACCTGTTTATATCAGTCTGCTTCAGTAGCTAGCAAGTCAGATTGTAAACACGAGAATGTGGCCAGTAGAATGAACCAAATTAGTGAAAGTATAAATCTTTTAGTTTAAACATGCTAATTTGAATAGCCTGTAATATTGAATAGCCTGTAATTTATTTATTTTATTTTTTTCTGAGATTCAACATAGCTTTTTTTCCTCTCCCAACTATCTAATGTAAAATTAGAACAAGAGGTTAACATAACTATATTTAGAAAATATATATTAATTATATAGCTAGCAATGCAACCCAGAATCTGCCACACATATATGTATGTTTAGGAGATTAGCTGCTTATGAACCCGTATAAAAATATGCATCATAAAGATCATATTTAGGCGTCCAAACACTAATGTGCAGGAACTCTATTGTATTTAAGTTCTTCTTCAGCTGTTATTTGTATAAATATTCTTCAAGACAATATAAGAATATTGAACTAGTGGTGCTACTTTGTTTGAATTGGTAGAATAGATCAGATATATTCAGAAAAAGCTTTAGCAAACTTCCTCCGGTCCAGACTGCTCTGCTTTGCTTTGAGTTTCCTGCTGTTCATCAGGCTCCACAGTGATTGGCTGGAACTCAGTTGGTGGACATTCACTCTAATCAATAATGTGGATAATCTAGAGGCACATTTAATGATAAAAGAACTAAATGGCTTTAAAAATGCTAAATTAAACACTTTGCCTTTAGTATTTAAAATAATGTGTGATATAATTTTCACTAATGTGCAACTCATGACCCCTAAACAGCAACAGCAGCTCTGATCTCTGACGTTTCCCCTGCAGGTGCAATTTCACACTTTCCATTAGCATCAAATGCGTTGCATTACTGCGAGTCCCACAGCATGTTACATGCAGCAGTGCTGAACTCTTCTGAAGCGGGAATCAGCTCTCATGCATTCAAAATAGAATCGCTCTTTGAAAAAGAAAAGAAAAAAGTAATAAATAAATAAAAACAACTTCACAGTTGCATCAGCCGAGGCAAGTCACATTAAGTTGATTTTCTGTTAACGGTATGAAAGAGCTTTAAAAGAGATCTGACAATTAGCACTTTCCTGTGTGAGTATTCAAAGCAATGTGAGGCAATTAACAAAGGTTAGTCAAAGTCGATGCCTGAACTGCAGGGCCAAACTAGAAAACTGATTTAATGTGACAGCCATTCAAAAACAGCTTTCAGTGTGTAAATGTACAGAGATGTTTAAGCTGAGCTCATGAGTGGCAGACAGCAGTCATTCGGTCTGTTAAGTCTGTCTTCCACTCTCACACCTCTATCCAGAAACCACTGGATTTCACAGATCTGCTAGATGTTCGAAAACAGCCTTGTGTCATTGCAAAGTCATACGGCTTTCTTTCACGATTTGTATTTTTTTTTTTTTTCTTTGCAGATTGTTCCAAATTTTGCTAAAGAGAGATATAAATTGCTTTATGATTTAAAAAAATGTGATGTGCAGCACTGTGGGGTGTAAAAGAAGATCTTGAGAAGCTTGTTTTTAAAGTTAAAAGTTTTTGAACTCAACAAGCTGTTTCAAAATGTGCCGTTAATGTGAGAAAAGCAACAATGTGCAGTGGTTAAATCTGTAATCTACAATCATCTATCACACCTCACTGAACTCATCAGTGCATTATTTTAGATTGCAAGACTGGAATTGTAGCACTGGGCCTCAGAATTGGGAAGATCAAACATTCAAACAGTTCAGTGGAACACAAAAACAAGTTCTGTGTAAACCGGCACAGTTTATGAAAGGAGTCAGAAAATAGCATAAAATGTATATTATTTGTGAAGTAAAATGAGTGTAAATCTTATTAGCAAACAAATAAATAAATAAAACTAAAAATCAGGGACTGTGGACATTGCATTTGACCAATACAGCATATTAATGTATTGGTGTTTTATTATTGGTCCACTATGATATATTATTTTAATTTATCATATGACACAGTTCCTTTATATTTGTCATTTAATAAATGTGCTGTTGCATCTTTGAATAACTGTTGGTCAGTTACAAATTTCTGCTGTAAAAATAAATGATCTGTGTGGCAACAAAAGCTCACTCATTCACATATTGTACTAGTTAGTCTGTACAATAATTTATGTAATGGCAGCAATGGGCTGCGTTTGATTAATATGACTTATTATAATATTTCAGCTGAACCATTTGTCTTCTCTCTGGCACTGCACTGTTCACACTCAAGGCCATTCTTGCATTTTAATTTATTTATTTATTTTACTAGTAATTAAAATTAGCTGTTTTTATTGTAGCCTGTATCTGTATACATTGCAAAAAATACTATTTACAGTAAAATATCTAGAATGATTTAAGATCAGTTTAGTTGAGAAGCAATACTAAGATCTTAATAGTTGTTTCAGAGTTCTTATCTTTAATAAAGGTAGAAAAACCTGCAGTAAAGCAGACACGAGACTTCTCAGAAGTCGTCTCAGTTATAGTGTGTGTGTGTGTGTGTGTGCGTGTGTGTGTGTGTGTGCATGGTGTAATTTCTTTATTCATACCTGCAACTGATTTCCATCCACTGATGTGCAGGTTTTAATGTTTGCTGTAACTTGTCATTTCTTGTTTAGGTCATATTGCAAAAGGAAATGTTTTATTTTGAGTTTTTAATGAAAGACACTGAATGATGAATGAATGATGATGATAAATGTTTTAGTGAGGTGGCATCAGCTCGTAGTCAGGAGAACATGTTTTAGTGCTGTTTGTATGTTTGATATGGAAGAATCTGTTTCAGTAACATCAACAGCAAAAATCATACTTGCTTGATTCACATTCACCCGACAGGATTTATTCTAGTAGATTGTACATTTTAGAAAATTACATTCATCGAAAGCAAACAAATCATGAGCACAAATCTTGAGTAATTCAGATCATTCAGTTTTCCCCGTTTTTCAGTGTTGTATTGTCATATTTACTGTATATTGTATTTGAATCATTTTATGTAAATGAATTCAGATTCATGTTCATGTTTAATATGTCCTGCTCATACCACAAGACTGCTGGATTCTGACTGGTTGACAGATGTTCTAAAGTGTGCAGTTATTCCTCAGGAAACACACAGCTAGTGATGAAACTGTTATGGTTTCTCAATAAACCACATTAAAATTTCTTACAGTTCGTTCCCACAGTTATCATTTCTTCTTAATGCTGTAAATTGTGTGCTTTAGTTGCCTGTGTTTGTGGAAACAGCGTCTCTACAGTGGGAGTTACACATTCCGACTGGCATCAGTCATGACAACTATTTTATTCTAGAGTTGAGTCTAGTTAACTTTAAGCGGTTACATTGTTACAATATCACCAATCTCACAATTTTCATGCCTTAAGAAAATTAAGGAAACAAATAAATAAAAAAAAACATTAATGGACATGAAATGTACCTGTCAGTCCTGTCTTCCTGTGTCTTGTTGTTCCCTTCCTCTCGTGCCCATATTTGGTTAGTTTCCTGTTCTCGTTGAGTTCTCATCATTAGTTTATTAGTCTCCAGCCGTGTTTTATTAATTATCTAGTTTTCCCCAGTGTTTATTAGTCCTCTGCTTCCCTGCCTCTGTGTCCAGTCTTATTCGTCATTCTGTTAATCGTCATGTTGTGATTGTTCCATGTCTCCAGCGTTCCCTGAGTTTGTCTAAATAAAGTCTATTTTTGAAGAAGCTCCTCGCCTCCTCATTTCCCTGGCTCTGACGAACTGTGACAGAAGACCGGACCAGCACTGACAATTCAATGGAGGCCACCGTTCATGGCCACCGCCGTCTGCGGCTGGTCCCCGCCCGCTGGACCGATTTCAGCCTGGTTCGGCTGCCAAGCTCTAGGCCGCCGTACGCGGGGAGATCAAGGCCACCGTACACAGGAAGATCAAGGCCGCCTGCCGCGATTCCCTCAAGCCCGCCTCCATCCGCGGCTCCCTCAAGCCCGCCGGAAGTGAGTATGGCAAGCCCGCCGGTCGCGGATCCTGCGCTTCCAGAATGCCCCTAAGTGTCCGTGCTTCCAGAGCGCCCCCCAGTGCCTGCGCCATGATGGCGCCTTCCTATCTCCATGCTTCCAGAGCGCCTCCTATTCTCCGTGCTTCCAGAGCGCCCCCCAGTGCCTGAGCCACGAAGGCGCCTTCCTATCTCCGCACTTCCAGAGCACCCCCAAGTGTCCGCGCTTCCAGAGCGCCCCCCTGTGCCTGCTCCACGTAAGCGCCCTCCAGAGCCCGCTCTTTGGCAGCACCCTCCAGAGCCCGCTCCTCGGCAGCGCCCTCCTGTGCCAGCTCCACGTAAGCGCACTCCAGTTCCCGAGTCGAGCCCAGGAGAGGCTCCTGTTCCCGAGTCAAGCCCAGTGAGGGCTCCAGATCCCCAGTCCAACCCAGTGAGGGCTCCTGATCCCCCGTTAAGCCCAGGGAGGGCTTCTGATCTCCTGTTAAGCTCAGGGAGGGCTCCAGTCCCCGAGTTAAGCCCCGTAAGCTTCCCCAAGTATTTTTTTTGGGGGGGTGTAGTATGGCTTCAGCCGTAGAGGCTGGGGCTGGGGCTGCGGCTTCAGAGGCAGATTCGCCATGGCCTCCCAAGTCTCCTGATCCACCATGGCCTCCTGAGCTCCATGCACCGGCATGGCCTCCCGAGCTCCCTGCACCGCCATGGCCTCCCGAGCACCCTGCACCGCCATGGCCTCCCGAGCTCCCTGCACCGCCATGGCCTCCCGAGCTCCCTGCACCACCATGGCCTACCGAGTCCTCAGACCTGCCATGGCCTCTCGAGTCCTCGGACCCGCCATGGCCGTCCGAATCCCCTGCTCCGCCATGGGTCCCGGAACGGGCACCACCCTGGAGGCCTTCTGTTCCTGAAACCTGCCCCTCGAAGCCTCCAGAGCGCCCACCCCCCTCCCCGTTGGATGATGCAAGGCGCAGGACGCGCCTTCCGCGAGAGGGGAGTAAATGTCAGTCCTGTCTTCCTGTGTCTTGTCGTTCCCTTCCTCTCGTGCCCATATTTGGTTAGTTTCCTGTTCTCGTTGAGTTCTCATCATTAGTTTATTAGTCTCCAGCTGTGTTTTATTAATTATCTAGTTTTCCCTAGTGTTTATTAGTCCTCTGCTTCCCTGCCTCTCTGACTGTCTTATTCGTCATTCTGTTAATCGTCATGCTGTGATTGTTCCGTGTCTCCAGCGTTCCCTGAGTTTGTCTAAATAAAGTCTATGTTTGAAGAAGTTCCTCGCCTCCTCGTTTCCCTGGCTCCGACGAACTGTGACAGTACCCTAAATTGTAGATTGACTCTTTTGGTTTTGAGAAACATCGCTGCACTGTGTTGCACTTATGTTGACTGTGTGACCATAGCTGGCTAGCGATGCTTTCGGGAAACACTGACCAGCAACAGCAACATTACATTACTGATAGAAATGGAAAGTCCTACAGTACCAGTTAGTATTAAACCTGCTAGCATAGAAGACTGACCTCTTTTTCTTTGTTGAAAATTAAAGCGGTAACACTTTACAATAAGGTTCATTAGTTAACATTAGTTAACAACATTAGTTAACAACATTAGTAAACATGAACTAAGAATGAACAATACTTCTACAGCATTTATAAATCTTAGTTAATGTTAATTTCAGCATTTACTAATGCATTATTAAAATCACAAGTTGTGTTTGTTAACATTAATTAATGCACTGTGAACTAACATGAATAAACAATGAACAACTGTATTTTCATTAACTAACATTAACAAAGATTAATAAATAGTGAAATAAATACATTGTTTGTTGTTTGTTCATGTTAGTTAATACATTAAATAATGTTAATAAATGACACCTTATTGTAAAGTGTTACCATTAAAGCTCTAAATATGAATCAGTTTAGTAAGCTTACTTTCATAACCCTGATAAAGCATGAAATCTATTTAGAACATTTTTATGGACTTGCTCATTAATTAACAATGAACGATTAAACAAGAAATCTTTACATGTACATTTTGAATTCGTCCTATTGTTTCCCTTGCCATCTTCACTAGTTTTAAAAGCCATTATTTCAAGTTTTCCAAGACCTGGGTTAATGTTTAAAAATGCACCACACTAGCAGCTTTCATGAAATTATGCTGAACTAAAGATTTATGAAATATTCATGCGGACTGAACTTAATGTCACAGGACCGAAAAGTGATTTTAAATATTAAAAAGCAGCTGATTTCCCTGGCCTCGGGCCTCGCGGAGCTGAATAACAGATTTACTAGAATTAAAGTTGGTCTACTACGACAGCTTTGCTAAGAAAATATGACACATCCAACCTCATAAAAGCCATCATGGCATTATTCTGTATGTCTTGGAAAGAGTTTAAAATGTCATCTCAGGGCCGTACGATAACAACAGAGCAGACACTATAAATTCATGTTGAAACGGCGCTCAATTACTTTATGTTGAACCCTCAACCCCCCCCACCCCCACACATACACACGCTTCAAAATGACTCATATTAGAAGTTCTATTTATAGCAGTCAAGTCACATTTATTTGGATATCGCATTTTCACAATACACACTGTGTTAAAGCAGCTTTGCAGGATTTTATTGTAACAGTCATACTGTAGCATCTATAATGTCTCCATAAAGTAATCTAATCACAGAAGAACACAAAACTGGCATGTAGGTAAATTTACAGTCATTTTACAGTCATTTTACAGAGGCTCAGAGGTGGCATGGATGTATTAAATTCATAACAATGTAGTGAGATTCATGTTTTAAATATAAAATTTGGAATATAGAACTATTGTTTGGAATGATTTAAATAACTTAAATGCCACTTTAAAAATAAAAATAAAACTGCCAGCAGGTGGCGGCAAGTCACTGATTTTGCCACTGACTCAATTGATTCATTTGAACAGCTGATTCATTCAGGAACAAGTGACTGTCTTTATGAATGGGTAATTGAATCATGGACTCACTAGATTCATTTAAAAATGCAGGTTCATTCATAAATAAAACACCACTGTGTTTTGAATGGAGATGTGGCTCAGGTGTGACTGTTTGAAACTATTTTCGTTGATGAAATATCAGGCACTATTGTTAAAGTCATATAATGTACGTCACTTATTAACTTTGTTTATTGAACTGCTGTATTAATTTAATATCACATTTGCAAACTCCCTTATTAATCTTTAAAAGCTGTCACTCACTTCAGTTCATCGTAATCTCAAAGCTCCATTATAATCAATAAAGCTCTCTACACTGCACAACAAATCTCTTTATTACACCTTGTCTATACTTTGTTTGTTATAAGGAGAGGATTTGTGAGCTTGCATAACTCAGCAATCAACAAAACTCCAGTATTTTGAGCAGTGAGCAAATTCTGATTAACATTGCATTCAAGGAGTCAACATATGTCTGCGATACATTACTCAACACTGCAAAAACACGTAGAAATCTTTGAAGCTCCTCTGAGCGCAAACACAAATAATGTAGCCTATGCTGATCGGGTCAGTCGCACAGGTGCTCCTAAATATGTTTTGATAGTCGCACACAGTACTTTTCAGTCGCAAATGCGACTAAAATGGTTGCACTGTATAGCCCTGGCTATGTGTCATGATATTTTCTCTCTCTTTTTTTAATATATGTTTCACACAACCGCTAAGCTGATGCTGCCTGTCCATCGTGAGTTTAATATTATAAATCAGTGGGCTCGACTCTGACTGGGTATAGGGGGCAAATACACTGTGACCTGACCTAATCGCAGTTCTTTATATGCATATATTTTATATTTTCTAAGTATATATTGAATCATTAACTGTTCATTTGTATGTACTGTATCTGCATCTCTTCCTGCAAAATAATATATAAACAAAACATGAAAAATATTTTAAAGGCCCAGTCATTATCTTAATCACTTAGTGCCCCCCTATTGGCTGGTGCCCCAGGGCACTCGCCCAATCCCGTCTATGGATAATCCGGCCCTGCTCCAAATCAATTCTTCACATCGCAGGCGTTTAATCTGACAGTATTCAGAAAGAAGCAGGCAGGATATTATGATATTATCCTTAAGAAACATTCAAACACATTTACAGTAGCACCCAGTGCCTGTAGAACCAGTCACAGTATGGAATATGACAAACAGAGAAATGCCAAATTCAGAGCTCAAAAAGTCTTTTTAAAGTAGCAAGCTCCCAAAACGACTCGTGTTCTTACTTCCTCAACACTGACGTCACACTTTGGCAGACATCTATCACACCACCTCCACAACAACACATACTTTACACTTACTACTTTACCTTCTCAGTTCCATAGCCGTCCAGCAGTGGTGAGATGAGGACAGATGCATTGACTTCAGACAGTCAAGAACAGAGGGCCTTTATTGACAAGTCTTAAAGGAGACTGAACACCAAAAGAGAGGAAAGTAATGATGCTAAGTAGGTTAACACCTGCTTCTCAGGCTGTAATTGTTTGATCAGTGTTAGTCATCATACATGTGTGCTTATTAGACACTTGTTACACAGGCTGATACAGGCGACAGCTACAGCTTCCATAGCATCAACAAGTAAACCTTACTTTTCTTGTAAATAATGGCAAAATGCTCAAATACATTTCAGCTAAATGTACATTCTGTGTCCACTCTGGGTCAGTGCATGATCAGAGATGTCATCTGCATGTCTTTATTTAAAAGCTTTATTTAAAATGATGCAAAGCAACATGTTTATCCATGAACAACAATCTGCGAGAAATGTAGAATTTGCAGAGATATTTTCCATCTGTTCAGATTTCAGGTGGCACCTTCTCACGGGTGTGAATTGCGTAATTAGTGTCTCCATCTGTACTGTCTTATATTCTGTCCAAAATGAGGAAACACTGTACTGTAATTATATAATAAAATAATTAATCCATTACTACTTTATAGTAAATCATAAAGTTAGGTTATCATTAAAAAGGAATATGCAAACAGATCTGATTTTCTGCAGATTTCCCAGTGAAGCAGCAACTGAAAAGCAGTGTTGACTTATGATTGGTTTCTGCTGGTGAATTATTACAACAGTTTTTTTATTTTATTAAAATGACATTTTCCATTTTCTGGATAACCCTATAATATTATTCAGGTTGTGAATAGGAAGGACCCCTGTGAAAAGGAAAGCTTTATTGCTTGCTTCTTTGAAACAAGTCATTAACCCCCCTATTTCAGTGCTGTTTAATTCTCACCACAGTTTATTTTATTCATTATTTTTTTTTTAAATAGTGGTCTTGCTGTATTGTGGAGTGGAGAAGACGAGATGAAACAAACAATACAACTGTGGCTTCCGATTCAGACTGTTTCATTTTGCTCTCATTGATGTAAAAGCATCAAAGGTTCCCACAAATGCACACAACAAAATGAACAAATGTATTATATTATGTACTGTGAGTTTACAAAAGCTGCATTAATACACACATATCCTGCTATACATTAATGCACAAATAAATGCACTGCTGTTTGCTTTAGTACTCTGCATCGCATTACACACTGTTGCATTTATAATAGCAAATGTGTCATCACGATATATCACTTCAAAATGTTACATATACTGTGACGGTGATGCAATGTGGATTTTAATCCCGGAAGACAAAAATAGTGCCTCAAAAGAAAAAAAAAAAAAAAAAGACCTCCAAAAATTAAATGGATGTTAACATTATCCTGATGTACAACACATACATTTTCTGTTAGCATCTCAGAAAATGTAGTAGTGTTTCATGACCCTTTAAGTGAAACAAATACATGCACCAGAGTAAAGCGACCCTGGTCAACTATATTAAGAATGCTGTGTGATACTGACTTGAAGGGGAGAGTGACACAATATATGCCATTATGCAAAAAGAACCATATGAAAGAATGTCTGGAGTTTGCCAAAAGCATAATAATGACTAAGTTGTGATGTGGGAAGAGATTATGTGGTCAGATCAGGTTAGCCACAATTCAGAACGATATGTGTGGTGCAAATCTAGCACTGCCCACACAAAATACCACATCTACAGTCAAGAAGAGTGTTGCAGCCATCTTGCTCTGGTGCTGCTCTGCATGATTTAAATATCTTAAATCAGAATGAAAAACGGATGTAAAAAAAAAAGAAAAAAAAAAAATATATAATAATAATAATAATAATAATAATAATAATAATATTATATATATATATATATATATATATATATATATATATATATATATATATATATATATATATATATAAATAAAAATGTTTCTCTTCCTGCAGGATGAACATTGACTCCAGAAACTGATACATGTATTGGCCCAGTTGTAAATATTTGTTGGCACCATTTAAAATTTTCATGCCTAAATTTAAATTTAAATTTAAACCTAAACAATCCGAATCAATGGCACAGGTTTGAAGGAGCCAGGTGGAACCGGAGAATTAGAGGACCAAGGCCATGGGATTGAAAAATGGAGGTAGTGGGACTGAGGACAATGGTGGAGCCAAAGGGATAGAGACAACCTAGGCTCATTGGAAATACGTGCCTCTACTGAAGGAAAAAAAAAACAAAAAAAAACGTACCTATATGTACGAATCACTGCAGTTTTCAGTTTAAATGAATTCTGACAATTTTTATTCCTTTTCACACAAAGCATGATTTACAGGTACAGAGTTTTCATTAATAAAAGCTAATTTTCACACAATTACTTGCAGAATGTTATGTTATGACTTAAAACAATTTTAACTTCCTGCACGATTTGAAAACTGATACTTTGACCGTTGTTGTCACATATACTGCATCATATGCATGAGTTTTCTAATCCAACAGGTTTACTCGGTAGCTCACGTGATATGGCGTTGCACTTGGTGATGAAGGTGATGAAGAGCTCCGGTACAAATCCCCATGAAACTACGGTTCAACAAAACAGCTAAAATCTGCATAAGGAAGTGAAAATAGCATGGCTGCATCAGCGAATACGTTTTTATATTACTTTTGCTTTCGTTAACACTATTGGGTAGGTTTAGGTTTGGGTTTGGTGTAGGGGATATTTCCAACATGATAGAGCATTAATCTTTAGCGACACACACCAAATATTTGAATTATAAATGGCCGCAATGCGTACCTCAAGCAGCATAATAAAAATGTTGCAATACATGCCTGTACCATCATAATAAAAACGTGTCGTGGTCACATATTAAACGTGTGTTTTATGGCCACTCTCTGGACATTTCACTTTGAAACTGCGGCAAAACGTGCAGTAAGGTACATAAATACAGTGCTGCAGAAATGTATGTAGAGGCACGTGTTTCCAATGAGCCTGGGTTGGGATATTTCCAACATGATAGAGCATTAACCTTTAGCGACACTCCCGGGATATTTGAATTCTGAACAGCTGCAATACGTACCTCAAGCAGCGTAATAAAAATGCAGCAATATGTGCCTGTACCAACGCAATAAAAACGTGCCACGGTCACACGGAACGTGTGTTTTAGTGCCACGCTTTGGACATTTCACTTTGAAACTGCAGCGAAATGTGCAGTAAAGTACATAATTATGATGTTGCAGAAATATATATAGAGGCATGTATTTTTATGAGCCTGGGTTGGATAGAGAACCCCGGCAGTGTCAAGCGTACAGAAGTCCATGGTGGAGCCAGTGGATCAGCAGACCATGAGCCTGAGGATTGAAGGACCACAGTAGAGGTAAGGGATCTTAGAGCCCCGGTGGAGCTGAGGGATTGTAAGGCCAAGGCAGAGACAAGGGACTGGAGAGACAAGATGGAGCTATGGAGGGTTGGAGGTTCTAGGCTTACGCAACGACTTAGAAAACCACGTGTATGTGCCAAGCCAAGAGACTGAGGTGAGCCAGTGAGCAGAAGTGAGGAAAGCCCATAAAGAACCTGGCAAAATCAGTAGAGAAGGAATGGTTAGGGGCAGAATCAGCCGGTCAAAAAACATGGGCGGAACCAGCAGAGGAAGAAGGGCCAGAGACCTGGACAGAACCAGGAGGTCATGTGTGCTGGATGGACCCAGCAGAGGAGGAAGGGCTAGGGTCCTGGGCGGAACCAGGAGTTGCGTTCCATTCGACCGTAAGTGTACTGCGAAGTGGACTTCACAGGGTATTCTGCCATCTAAAGTGAGATTCCAGTCCGAAGGGAGCGAAAATGTTCAGTTGGAAGGGCACTGCGAACGGCATAGGGAATAAGGGAACATCAATACATCACTTCACAGGAAGTGGAGAGGGAAAAATCACCCAACTGTCTTTGTGCACCGCGTCATCAGGTAGAACTAACGGTGGAACAGAGTCATGAATGGTTATGTCAATGAGTTATATTTGCATATTGTATTGTATGAATAGGTGAAACTAAGTAGAACTGGGGAGAAACAGCTGAGGTTCTGTCTTTTTTTATTATACTTTATTTACCTCAGGTGTTATATTCGGAAACAGCAGGCAGAAGCAAGGATCTAAATGCAGGTAGTTTAATATCAAAACAAGGACAAACAAAGAAACAAATTACGGGGAAACAAGGAGCAGAAAGATGCCATTACATTCAACAACTAACCAAGCACCACTGAAACGCGAGGGCTATTTATACACAGAAGAACAAGCTAACAAGATAATAAGGGAGCGTGGTAAATGGGAAACACCTGGGGAACCTAATCACAGGGAACCAATACGCAAACGGACTACAAACAGACTACAAACAAGGCACAGGAAACACTTCAACATAAAAGTCCAGACAGAGCACAGAGAACATGTAACATAGCCCCCCACGTAAGGAGTGGATTCCAAATGCTCCAAAAACACAAGACAGAACATACGCAACAAAAGTCCAGGAGCGTGGTGGAGCAGAGGCGGAACAGGGGGAGGGATGGTGAGCCAGGCCCCTGGAATGGAGAAGGGCAGGGAGAATGAGATGGAGCAAGTGACCAGGGTGGAGCAGGCAGAGCCGGAGGCCAGGGCAGAGTGGGCAGAGCAGGAGGCCAGGGCGGAGCGGGCAGAGCAGGAGGCCAGGGCGGAGCGGGCAGAGCTGGAGGCCAGGGCGGAGCAGGCAGATCAGGAGGCCAGGGCGGAGCAGGCAGAGTTGGAGTGCACCAAGGTGGAGCAGATGACCACCAGGGTGGAGCAGGCGGCACTGACAAGCACCAGGGTGGAGCAGATGACCACCACAGCAGAGCTGATGGGAGCAAAGATCCCCACGGTGGAGCAGATGACCCCCACAGCAGAGCAGAGAACAACAAAAGTGGAGCTAAAGAGGCAGGAGACCACCAAGGCGGATCAGGTGGAACGGGAGCCGAGATCACAGAGAGGTTCACAACGACCTTTTCGGCCATAACAGCGCAGGCAAAGAGTTCACAGACGGCCTTCATGGCTCTGATGGGACAGTCAAAGGGCTCAACAGCCGCAACAGAACCGTGTCAACAGCCGCAACAGAGATCAAAGGGAACACGGATAGTTCGGAGGAGGAAGCCGCCACTATCTCAGGAGAATCTGGTGAGGTGTGCACAGCCCAAACGCACAAAATGGCCGTAGCCATCACAGGTGGTGCCGCGGCCATCGAACTAGAGAGCGTAGCGGCCGGCGGGCTAGAGTGCGTAACGGCCGGTGAGCTAGAGTGCGTAGCAGGCGGCGAGCTAGAGTGCGTAACGGCCGGCGGGCTTGAGAGCGTAGCGAGCGGCGACCTCCGAGTGCGTAGCGGCCGGCGAGCTAGAGTGCATAGCAGGCGGCGAGCTAGAGTGCGTAGAAGGCAGCGAGTTAGAGTGCGTAGCAGCCGGTGGGCTTGAGAGCGTAGCGAGCGGGTAGATAGAGTGCGTAGCGGCCGGCGAGCTAGAGTGCGTAGCGGCCGGCGGGCTAGAGTGCGTAGCAGGCGGCGAGCTAGAGTGTGTAGCGGCCGGCGGGCTAGAGTGTGTAGCAGGCCACGAGCTAGAGTGTGTAGCGGGCGGCAGGCTAGAGTGTGTAGCGGCCAGCGAGCTAGAGTGCATAGCCGCCTGCAAGTTAGAGTGCGTAGCGGCCGGCGGGCTTGAGAGTGTAGCGGCCGGCGAACTTGAGTGCGTAGCGGTTGGCGGGCTAGAGTGCGTAGCGGCTGGCGGGCTTGAGAGCGTAGCGAGCGGGGAGCTAGAGTGTGTAGCGGGCGGTGGGCTAGAGTACGTAGCATGCGGCGAGCTTGAGAGCGTAGTGGGTGACGAGCTAGAGTGCGTAGCGGCCGGCGGGCTAGAGTGCGTAGCAGGCCACGAGCTAGAGTGCGTAGCGGGCAGCAGGCTAGAGGGCGTAGAAGGCGGCGAGTTAGAGTGCGTAGTGGCCGGCGAGCTAGAGTGCGTAGAAGGCGGCGAGTTAGAGTGCGTAGCGGCCGGCGAGGTAGAGTGCGTAGCGGCCGGCGGGCTTGAGAGTGTAGCGGCCGGCGAACTTGAGTGCGTAGCGGCCGGCGGGCTTGAGAGAGTAGCGAGCGGGGAGCTAGAGTGTGTAGCGGGCGGTGGGCTAGAGTACGTAGCATGCGGCGAGCTTGAGAGCGTAGTGGGCGAGGAACTAGAGTGCGTAGCGGCTGGCGGGCTAGAGTGCGGCAAAGGCCTCGGGATGCCGACTGCTCATATCGTTGTCAACGGCGGATCCGCCACACTGGACGCCAGTCTCGTCTGCCCTGAGACGGGTCCAGCAGCAGAGATAGTGCAGGTGGTTAACATTAATGATGGCCAAAGCATCGCATTTGCCGGAGCTTGAGAAGCATAACTCCCCCACAAAAAATGTTTAACAGACGGCTGAGTGTTGGTGAAATCCTCCACCATTTCACCCACGATGAAGGGGAAATGCTCAGCTGTAAAGCCCGCTCCAAAAAATCACGAAAACTCCCTCAAGGACCATCAATGGTAAGTTGTGATTTATGATGTTCATTAAGTCCACAGTAATAAAAAGAAATCAAAGAATTGTCTGGAAAATCTGTGTGATACGCCAAATCCAAAAATTCACAAATGTGGTCCTCGAGGGAACGCTCCCCCTGGCGCAAGAGAATCAGTTTCATACCTGCTAGATCCATGGTTACGGTCAGTTGTTCTGTTATATTCGGAAACAGCAGGCAGAGGCAAAGATCTAAATGCAGGTAGTTTAATATCAAAACAAGGACAAGCAAAGAACCAAATCATGGGGAAACAAGGAGCAGAAAGACACCATAACATTCAACAACTGACCAAGCACCACTGAAACGCAAGGGCTATTTATACACAGAAGAACAAGCTAACAAGATAACAAGGGGGCATGGTAAATGGGAAACACCTGGGGAACCTAATCACAGGGAACCAATACGCAAACGGACTACAAACAGACTACAAACAAGGCACAGGAAACACTTCAACATAAAAGTCCAGACAGAGCACAGAGAACATCCAACATCAGGTGAGTTAACCATGAGGCTGCGTGTGGGAAAAAATTACAATCTGTTAATAGTTTATATAATAACATATTCATTTTGACTATTTATTAGATACATAATTGTGTATTTTATATGTATTTAAATTTAAAGGTAAAATAAATTACATTATTTATGTTATCACAATCTGCGTGACCCCATCATTGCCTTTTTTTGATGACGTTCCAGGGCGTTCCAAATGAGCAATTATATCCACTTCAACGGATATCCCGTGCTTAGAGAGTAGGGAGCAGTGAACACTGCGTAGGGACCCTGTCAATTGGAATGCACCTAGGGAGTCCACAGAGCTGGATAGACGCATTAAGTCAATCATGTCTGTTAGCTCCAGAATGGACTGGGCAGATGGTGCTAGCTCTGGGATGGGCGAGACCTCTGCCTGCGGGTTCATGGCAGGTACATACGTGGGCTTGGGGTCTGTGTTAGATGAAGTGGCCCAGATTAGGGGCTGAGATGGCTCAGGGAGGAGCTCTGGGTCAGGAGTTCAGATTGTCCTCTGCCTCACCTGATGTGAAGGGGGATCCTGTCAGCTCTTCTGTAATGGGCAACGTCTGTAATGTCTGGAACAGCTGTTAAAGCTTCTATGGCATGAAAACTTGCATGCTATCTGTGTAACTAACTTTTTTTTTTTTTTTTTAAACAGAGGGAGGTCCTAATTGAATGTTTTCCATCATGCTGTGAAGAAAACTGGCCAACTAATAACATTAACATTAATAAGACTTAGTGGCACTCAAGCGCAAACTATTTTGCCAAATCATAATGAATAGCTGAGGAAGATTTTGTGAGCGGTAGTGGAGATAGAATACCATGCAATACAAAAATCGGGATAGGATTGAATTTTCGATTGATTTTTATTTTTTTATTTTTTTTTCTCCGGAGTGTCTATTTACACTAAGTGCAAATAGCCCACCTTGTTGGCAGAGGCTATTTACACTAACTCCGCCCACCAATGTGTGATTGGGATATTCAAGATTACAAAAGATGATTGTCTAACAACAGCAGCCAGGCTTTTTGTGGCTTAATTTAAAGGACAGGACACCTGTGCAATCCACACTCCAATCTCATCTCTTCAACTGAAACACTTGACTTCAGTTCACTTTTGGAGAAGTCGTGAACACAGCCTGCACTGTGAATGATTACTATAAGTATTTTTGGTAGCACATTAGTTTAGGGACATATTCTCACATTAACTACAGTAGCTGCTTATTAGCATATTACTAGCATATTGGCTGTTTATTAGCACTTATAAAGCACATATTAATGCCTTATTCTGACCATGACTTTATTTTAGATCCCATAATCCAAACCCATACCTAAACTTAACCACTAACTTACCAACTATTTGTAAGGAGCAACTTAGGAGTTTTTTGAGGAAAAAGTCGTAGTTAATAGTTAATAATGAGAATTGGACCTTAAAATAAAGTGTGACCATATTTTCATTAACAATTTGAAAATGTGTTTAAAAACTTATTTTTTTTTCCATCTTTAATGTAATATTGAAACCAACAAAGTTTAAGTAACAGTCAAAGAGAACATTTTAACGAAAAACAAAGAAAGATAAAAATAACCTTGTTGCACAAGTGTCTATGTGCCTCAACTAATACTTGGTTGAAACACCTTTTGCTTTTATTACAGCAGTGATTTCAGAGTGTCCAGCTCTGGGCTCTGATTGGGCCATTCCAAAACATTGTTTTTTTCTTCTTCTGAAGTCATTCCTTTGCTGAATTGTTTTTTTTTTATCTTTTATTTTTATTTTTTTCTTTCTTTTCAGGGTTAGTGTCCTGCTGGGTTACACTTTATTTTGATAGTCCATATTAGACTATAAGTTACATGTCAACTAACTCTCATTGATTTACATTTTGTTTATTAGAGTAGGCTGTTAGGTTAGGTTAGGCTTAGTAGAATAAGTTGACGTAGTTGTAAATTGACTTACAGTCAGTAGAATGTCCATCAAAATAGCAGATCGTTGACTAGTACTCTAATGACTGCTAGTTGGCATGCAGTTGCAAAGTGACTTAGTAGAATGTCTGAAGTGGACTATCAAAATAAAGTGTTACCTGGTGTTGTAGGATGAAATTCCTCTTCATCTTTAGTTTTAGTAATGCAGGCCTGCAGGTTTTGTGTCTCCAGTCCCAGCTGAAGGGAAGCAGTTCTATAGCATGATGCTTCAGTGGCATGATTCATTGTGGATACGGTGTTGTTTGGGTGATGAGCAGTCTTCTTTCTGTGCCTTATAAAATTATGACCTAAAAGTTCAATTTGGTTTCATCAGACCATAAAACATTTTTCCTTTGCGTGTGTGTGTGTGTGAGTAATGGTTTCCGTCTGGCCGGCCTCCTCACAGTCCAGACATATGAGGAATACAGCATATTATTGTCCCATGCAGCAAATGACCAGAACGTGTCAGACATTCCTGCAGCTCCTCTAATGTCAGTATAAGTCTCTTGGCAGCCTCCCTGATCCGTTTTGATCTTGTTTTTACATCAGTTTTTGACAGACACCCTGTTCTTTGGGATGTCACTGTTGCACTCTGTTGTCTGCACTTGTTGACGATGGCCTTCACAGAATCCTGTGGTTCATGCAATGTTTTGGAAGGACATTTGTACCCTTCTCCTGACTGGTAACTCGTCATAATGAGATTCCCCACATCCTTTGTAAGTCCTTTGTGGGCTTCAGCAAGAAGATGCAGCCAAGAAGATGCTAAGAAAATCCTACAATATCTGCTGATTTTATTCAGGTTAATCAGCATCACTGGATGATTGCAACTGCTTTTCAGTAAGAGTTTGAATGTGATTGGTTCATTCCAAACAGAGTAACATGCCATTATAAAAGGTTTTTCAGTGTTTTTTTTTTTTTTTTTTAATTATTTTTATTTTCTGTTCTGTTGAAAGTCTCTTATGTTTGTTACATACCCTAGTAAAAAAAGTAGTATATTTAAAATGCATTTATTTCATACTAAGTATAGTTCAAATCTATTAACATTTACTGACATATCACTCAAGACTTACTGATATAAGAATTATAATAAACTTTATTTGGAGTACTACCTGTCCACAATGCACATTACTTAATATTAAGCCTAAAATATGTTTTAATGTCACTATTGAGGATTGCATGATCTTTGAATAATATCGGTTTTTAAATGCAAGATATTCAAAGTGTACCTGAAGTATACTTGCACATTCCACTTTAGCACAATCAAATATACTTAAGTATATATTTAGTTGGACTTCAGCAATATTTCCGCACAATTAAAGTGCATAAAGTTAGTTGTTCCAATTTAGCAGACTTTAAGTTTACCAGTTTAGTATACTAAAAGTACAATTGCAGGGTATTTTTATTAAGTACATAAATATGTAAATGGATTTGTAGTATACTTAGCAGGAAGTAAATGCATTTCAAATACATTTTAGTATTTTTCACTAGGGTAAATTTTGTTGAATTCAATATCATATTAAAAATGGAAAAAAACTAAATCTGATACGACTTTACCCTGATTCCTATTTTTAAATCTGAAAAGCATGGCATTTTAACCGAGGTGTGTAGACCTTCTATAGCCATTTATCCTTGCGCAGGGCATGTGTGTTTGTGTGCTTTGGTGAGTACAGGCGTTCAATCTACCATCAGAGCACTCTACATAATTGATCATTATAATACAAGACTGTGACCGATGCCTTTGTAGCTGCTGTCAATTAAACTAACAAATGTGTTTAATCTCCAACAATATAATCACCCACTCCTTACATAAGCATTTAATCAAAACATCGAAAGGCTTGCATTTGACTGCAAAGATGAAGCAAGAAAAATCAATCCCGCTGCCCAGGTTACAGTGAACACGGGCGGCTCACGTCTCATTCTGTTACGCAGACCGAACTCCCGTTTATGATCATACACCTGTGCAGCGCTGTCTGTCTGAATCACATTTTCACTGTTAAGGAGAAGAACCTTTGACATTATGTCAGCATCTGCACTATAATTAAAAGAAACAGCATGGAAAGGAATTAGATTAGAATTTCACTTCACTCCAGGGATGATGGTTTGGGGTCAGGGCTTTGAGCTGGAGGCATGTGGAAGTGGGTTTATTAACCCTGTCTTGCTGAGGAGCTTGACTGCCCTAGTGAAAAAAATTGTATACTTAAGTACAATTTATTCATATGTACTTTAGTATAACTAAATATATTTGTGGCACACTATAAATTGGTATACTTAAAGTTTGCTAAATTGGAACAACTAATTTTGTACTAAATGTATTTTAGTTGTGCAAAAGCAGTGCTGAAGTTCAACTAAAGTTGTATTAAATATACTTGTTTGTGCTAAAGTGGAACTATTCCAAGTATACTTAAGTACACTTTAAATATCCACTCTTTTATTTAATTTTTGAAATGCAGAATTCATTCAGCATAAACTTCAAATGTATTTTGGAGACATTACAACTGCAATTAAATTACACTATAAGAGTGTTGCACATACATTAATATTATACTAATAACAAACTGAGGTCATGCTATTCCTTACTTTTAGTGACTTTAAAATGCATTGCAATGGCATTCCAAGTAAACTTGAAGTGTGCTAATGGCACAATTATTGTGTGCTTCTAATGCAATAAAATAACCTTTATAAATAACGGCACAGCTTAAGAAATTGCCTTTTACTAACACCCCAAGCATACCAGCCAACTCAATTATCCAGAGAACATCAGTGGAACATTGGGCGCAGACATGTGAACATTGACTGAAGGAAACCCTGCAGACTGGATTCGAACCCGGGTCGCTGCAACACACACGTGCACTCGCTTTACCAGATCACCACCAAAGCAGACATGTGCTGTGATAAACCGCGGTTACTTTATAGTCTTTCTATACTGTTACAAATACTACTATAAGTAAACCGTTTTTTTTTTTTGTTTGTTTTTTTTTCATCAATGACAGCACAAATTATATGAAAAGTCTTAAAGGGGTCCTATCATGCTCTTTTACAAAGTCTTGATTTCGTTTTAGGGGTGAACTAGAACATGCTCTCATGTTTGGTGGTTCGGAAATCGCATTATTTTTCACATAATTTACATTATTACAATACCTTCCTCCCCAGCCTGGCACAAATGGCTCGATTAGTTCCGGGTTTGATGAAGGCCCGCCTTCCAAAAAACTAAATGTGTTGTGATTGGTTAGCTGTCCCAGTGTGTTGTGATTGGCGAACAGCTAGGCAGAATGACTAAAAGCAAATTAATGCTCTGCCAGCGGGAGGCGCTGTTGTAGCGGGAGAGAGCGAGGTTTCTCCGGTAACGCTGAACACAAAGCAGAGCTCCGCTCACAAACACTGCTTTATCAGACATTACATGCAAGATGAAATGAAAATGACATCCAAAATTTTCTGAAGACAGTGATACTGTCACTGTGATATAAATACAGTGATATAAAAACAGTGATATAAATACAGTGATATAAAAACACCCGCACCGGGTCTTGATTTTGAAACGTGCATTCGAATTTCCCGGAGGCGGGATTTATTTTAATGATATTCTAATGAGCCAATTTGTGATGTCACAAATACAGGAAAACAACTTTGTAGTCCAAACGAGCCGTTCGTTGTAGTTCTTGAAAAGGGATTTGGAGTGGACTTTGAGATTTGTAACGTTGTAGATCTTTTTTATGCCCAAACATACACACTACACACTGACTAAAATTCAAAAAGTCAAAAAGCATAATATGACCCCTTTAATATAGGTGCAGTAAGCGGTGCGTGGAAATAAACGGCCTGTATAGAACATGAAAGTGCGTTAAACTTGAAGCTGTTAAAGTCAGCGGGCACAACATTAAATATCATCTGAAGAATGTTTCGATTCCCTTTTACCTGACATGATCTGTCATAAACGCTGCAGGAAAAAAATTGGATAAACCGGCATAACATTAGTTTTATTCTTGTACATGCAATAAAAACCGACAGTTCTGTTAGTTGGTGGAAGAATGTGAACGTACTGCTTATGTTTCAGTGCATGCAGAACAGAAGGAATAAAACAATCCGGTAACATCTTGCACGCTTCAACTCTCAATGCACTGCACAAATGTTAATGTAAAATGCAATGAAATGTTTTGATGGTTTGATCGTCTCGCAGTATGCTGCCGATTTATATGTGACATATGAATTGAAATTATTTTAATACATTTTGTTACTTTTCATGTAGTTAACGTCTCTGAATTTATTTGACATTTATTTAACTTTTTGTGTTGTTTTTGTATGCTGGTCAGGATAATTTTAATCATTTGTTTAATAATTCATAATATTTTGACAGCCCAAAGAGCAGCAATCCATATTTCCCAGTGCAACATTGCCGTTGTCTGTACGGGACATTAAAGAACCATTAATGGAAAAAAGTGTGTTGGTACAGGTGCATTGGAGTGTATTGTGAATATACTAAATAAACCCTCTGATCAAGTTCGTGAATTTCTTTCACCATTTCAAATCCATGACTATATGTTGTTTACCTATCTTTACTTTTGTAACTACTTTATATGTGACCATGGACCACAAAACCAGTCATAACATAAGGGTCCTTTTTTATTATTATTATATTTTTTTTAACAAGCTTTCCATTGATGTATGGTTTGTTAGGATAGGACAATATTTGGCTGAGATACAACTATTTGAAAATCTGGAATCTGAGGGTGCAAAAAAATCTAAATATTGAGAAAATCACCTTTAAAGTTGTCCAAATGAAGTTCTTAGCAATGCATATTACTAATCAAAATTAAGTTTATATATATATTCATGGTAGGAAATTTACAAAATATCTTCATCGAACATGATCTTTACTTTACTATTTTTGGCATAAAAGAAAAATCTATAATTTTGACCCATGCAATGTATTTTTGGCTATTGCTACAAATATACCTGTGCTATGACTGGTTTTGTGCTCCAGGGTCACATATGTATGAAAAGCTGCTTTGCAACCATTCAAAATTGTGAAAAGCACTATTTGAAGTGTGGTTAAATAACTGAAAAGTTAAAATTCATAACTATACAAAGTACTGCATCATTATGAATTATTATTATAATTATTTTCAACTCAAAACATTTCTTTTTATCTAAACTGTTTTTATACTCAACAAGTAGAACTCAAATACAGTGTATTGTATTGTACATTTAATCATAACAGGTCTACAGAGGATTCAACTAAAATAAATTACTGAAGTATTACTTCAATATTTAACAAATTAAATTGTTTTATTTGCAAATCCCCCATTGTTAGATTTGTGCTGTAGGCAAAAGTTGTGTTTGGAAACGCTGCTCTTACAGCACCTGTTAGCAGAGGTGTAAAGTACTTGAGTAAATGTAACTAATTACTGTACTTAAGTATCTTTTCGGGTACTTTGTAGTTATACTGAGTATCAAAGATATTAGCAACTTTTACTCTCTACTTCTACTTTTTTGAATGAGTATCTGTACTATTTACTCCACTACATTTGTAATGAGTGTTGCAGTTACACATTACATTTTGCATGGCACCTAGCTTTTCTGCAGCATTTTATTTCTGCTACAAAGGATGTGATGTTGCTAACTACAGGACACTGAAAGTACTATACCTTGTGCGTTTTGCCCTTACTCACCCAAACTTGTCAACAAGGCTACTTTACGTGAGTGTGAGTTTCTTAGCCAGTAGTTGTGAATCACAGGTGTTTTATAAATGAGATGAGGACATGACTGCAGCTGCCAATGAGGCCCAAACCAGCACATCCAGTGCAAGAAGACTTTGACTTTTTAATTTGACTTAACATTATTTTATTTATCCGTTACACTGAAGAGACCTTTTTGAAGGATATTGTTTTTTGTTCAGTTTTATTTTGGTTTCAGACAATAAGCGTGATTGCTCTCCTCACAAATCAGCTCTTTCATGTTTTTGTTGTGTTTTCTGTGCCATGTCTTGGACTTTTATGTCACTTCCTGTCTCCTGTGGTGCTTGTAGTCAGTTTGTATCTTATCTTGTTCAGCTTGTTAGCCTCTTGTATACTGTATATACACAGCCCTAGTGTTTCTTTAGTTCTTTGTGAGCTGTTGAATGTAATGGTTGTCTGTTTGCTGTCATTCTGTTCTTTGTTCCCTTTGGTTTTTGGTGTATTGTTTGTTCTAGCTTTTCCATGAAATATCTGCACACAGATCCTTGCCTCTGCCTGTTTTCCTCAGCTTCTCCACAACGTTACAGTTTTTGATTGGCATGTCTCTTTGACTTGTGCATCTTTGAGCCTATATTTAGTATAAGTAAAATACTTAAGTACTGTTAAAATCAGATACTCTAATACTTTTACTCAAGTTGTTTTGGAATTGGTGACTTGTAACTTGTAGTGGAGTAATTTTCACTGTTAGGTATCTGTACTTTTACTCAAGTAAGGTTTTCAGGTACTCTTTGCACCTCTGCCTGTTAGCAGAAACATACTGGATGTTTCAATTCATACCTCACATTTTCTTTGGTTTGCCCAAAAAGAAAGTCTTAAAAAAAAAAATAAAAATAATAATAATAATAATAATAATAATAATTACACAGCATCATCTTAAAATAATTTCATTATTCTCATATTTGAAATAAATGGTAAGACTTGTATCTTTAGCTGCAATGAGTTTCTAGACTTTAAAGGTTTCTTCTGAAAAATGTGCTAAATCTGCAACACAGATTCCAATAGTGTGCACTCTACCGAGTTCAGATGTTTAGCAAAAATACAGCAAAACCGATGGTTGGTGAATTTCAGAGCTCATGAAGGTATAAAGTGAGGAGAGACTGACTTATCAAGCCTCCTTCACTGAACATACTGCTGCCTATATTTAGGCCAATGTTAAAATCACATTATTAAAATATTTAAGACACTTTTAAGGGGTGAAGGAACAAACAAATATCAATACACAGAATGTGATATTGTCTCTTGTCCCATAGTTTTCAAAGTTCCGTCCAGTTAGCTTTTATGGGTGTGTATGTGTGAAAATCACTTTAACAAGTTTCAAACGTTGTAGATGGAATTAAGAACCTAGCCAGTGTACTTTCTTAAATATGAATATATATATATTTCATCCTTCCCCAAATGTCTTTGTAAAAAGTATAGTATTTTACAAATGAATTTGTAGTGCACTAAGTTTGTGCTTGATGAAAGCATGAAATAACTATATTTAGAATGTATTTTCAATTAGTATAGACATGTCAATCTATTTTTAGTATGCTTATCATGAAATAAATATATTTTAAATGCAGTTAAGTATATTTATTTTCCACTAGGTTAATCTGGTTTTGTCAAACAAAAGTTAATATTATTAAAGCCCTTTCACATCAAACACAATGAGGAAAAGCAAAAGAAATCACAGATGAATGGTCCATTCACACACACACAAAAGAACAGATGTTTAACTAACAGTCATTCACAATTTGAACACTGAAGGTCAACAGCAAACATATGGTGAATAAAGTGAGATTAAATGCATGAAGTATATTTGTATATATATATATATATATATATATATATATATATATATATATATATATATTATTTTTTTACATAATGTTTAGTGTTTGTACTCTATGCATTTCATTTGAAAGAACATTGAATTTGTTGTTGTGTAAGTGTGATGAGTGAAGTGCATGAATCAGCATCTGTCTGTTTTTAAGCAGCACATACAGTACAGCAAACAAAGGGTTTCACAAACCCAGGTTTTACACACATTGTTTTTTTTTTTTTTGTCTTAAGAGGAGCCCTGTTAAATATAGTAAAACAAATCTTTAAAATTAATTGTTTTAATCATCTAATTGTTTAAGTACTTTACAAACCTTGTTTTTAATTAATAAAAAATGATTTAATTTAAAAAGAATATGATTTAAATATTATTTAAATATTAACTGTGGTGAAAAATGATGATGGAGCAAAATGATTTGGCTAAGTGTAAATATGTGCAGAACAGAAACAAAAACTATGAATAGGGATAAATTGTGTATCTCATACAGAGCACAAGTGTCAGTTTTTGAGGAATATTTTATGCAAACAACTCTGTAATCATGGGTTGTGCATGTAGTTCAAAGGGTTGGTGAACTGCAAATGTTTAATTTAGAGTGGTTTTCAGGCTTGCGCTCGAACATTTTCAGTACGTTTGCACCACCAAAGCCTCAGATGCCAGACACATGATCCAAAGCTCACAGCTTAGCTCTCATGTTTTATCATTAGATGAGAAATAAAAAAATCACTATTCATACAAAAAAAAAAAAACCTTGCTTTGTCAGCAGGTGAATGTTCATGGTGGAATCCACTGGCTCATTGGATCCAGAGTTCAAGAGGGAGCACAGATCTGTAGGAGAACATTGAGATGAAGGCCCTTTGTTTTCATTGTAGACCTGATGAACCACTATGTTCAGGATGATCTCAGGAAGACCAACGGAGCGTTGTAGTAGTCCAGTCTTGAGATGACAGGAGCTGTGCAGCGCATTCAGTCTGAAGACCTGGAAATATGTTGTAGGTGGGTTCCTGGTTGATCAGGCTGTGTTAGTGTTATTGAGCTCAGCTGTAACGTGATGTATTGACTGATGTGTTGACTGGGATTGTGAGAAGTGAGTTTGAGCTGAAAGTGGCATTCCTTCATTCAGGCTTTCCGAGTGCCAAACACAGCGACATGCAGTTGATGCATATGTGATGGGAAAGTCTGACAGAAGTCAGGCTGGAACAGTGGGGTTATGTGCAGTATTGTCTGTGCAGGACTGATGAAGCGGTTGTGGACACAGAGTGGCTGTGTATAACGGATGTTCAGTGAAGCCAGTGTCTGTAGGTGCGTCCCAAATCGCGTACTTATTCACTCTTCTGTGACGTTTTATAGTATAAATAGTGTGAGTAATGTGTTCACACTGAAAACTCCAAAAAAAAAAAAAAAAGTCCACTTTAAATACCTGGTTGATGCACTTAACCAAAAAAATGGTGTGGAATGTTGAACACTTCATGCACTCAACTGTCGCAGCTTTAATTACGTTGCAAAGGGAGAGGGGCTATTGGATTCTGATTATTAATGACAAAATAACCTTATATAATTCATACACTAGATGGTTGAGTACATAGTGCATAAGTACATAGTGTATAGTGCGTCATTTGGGACACAGTTTGTGTCTGTATCTGTTACAATGGCAAAATTATTTGAATCTGTATCTGCATTTGAATAAAACCAGATGTGGGCGGGGCTCAAACTTCATGTTTGTCCAAAATATATGAAAATCTCATTTTAATTGTCATTCTGTTTTCATATGCCTTGTATCGTTTATACAATTATTATTTTTTTTTTATTACAATTCTTGTAATATTCTTTAATTAAAACAGCAATACTAAATGGTAAATCAATGGAAATGTTCTTTAGAAGGGAACATAGACATTATTTGCTTGTGAGGCAAGTCGGACATGTTCCCACCACCTTTTGCCAAATCATGATTTTGTCCCCAAAGATATAGGTATATAAAAAATAGCAGACCAATCCCATGCACAACAAACAGAAATGCATTTCCAATCCCTCATTCTTCATGATTTCATTATATATGAAATACATTTGTGTTGAGCTCGTTTGGTGGTTGAACAATGGCACAGTCCTTTAACAGCTGAAAATCAGTGTGCGATATATCTGGTTGCCATGAATTTTCATTCATAGCATGAGTTTCACTCATGCACTCATTCACTTTACACACACACACACACACACACACACACACACACAAATGCAATTTAATTTAAGATGATCATCTTAAATATTGCACTCTCACCTGTTATCCAGCGAGAACAATGACTGCATCTAATGAATACTTTTTCTATTATTCCTTTGAAATTGATATTTGTTTTGAAGTCACATGAGGTGCCCTAGTGTCCGGTCAGGATCTGGTGATTGAGCATGTCAAGTAGGTAGGATGGTAGGATGATTATTTGGAGGCAGCTCTCAGCAGGATTCCACTCACTGACATAGGAAGACTACAGCTTAAAGTCCTAGCTACCAGGAATTGTTTCTTTGTGTTAAAGAGTTGTGAACATTTGCCCAATTTTAAAGAGTCCTTTACATAAACTACATCCGGCCAACGTGATTTGAAATGAGAGCTGCATATGATTTAGTGCAGAACGGGGCTCATCAGAATGATTTTATCAGAGCTGCGGGCCGGTCGAGTGAGATATTGCTCAGGGACGCTTATGCAGGTTGGCAGACCACAGTGTCATGTGCCTTTAATTGGGTGCAGAGGAGGCATTCTAATGTCTGCCTTTGGCTCTCTCCCTGTCGTCCCATTTCCCACCCCCAGATCACCCTGATGCTGTCGCTCTCTCTCTGTCACACTTCACATCATGGCTTCAGGAAAACGGACAATGTGGACAATGGTTCTCTGGACGCATCTTTGCCCCCCCATGCATCCGATGTGATAGACCTCTGCAGGGAGCTGGAGTTTGGAGACTAATCTGAGACTCCATCACGCATGACTCATTCAATTCAATTCAAGTTTATTTGAATAGCGCATTTCACAATACAAATCGTTGCAAAGCAGCTTTACAGGAAATTAAGTTTCTATAATATATTTATATATTGTAGAAACCTAATATATTTAACTTATGGCAAAATTTGGTAGTTCTGTATGTTGTCTGAGGGTAGGCATCATCTGAGGTCCTCTGAGGGGTTGGCATCATCTCTTCTCAGGTGTTCTGGATCCAGACTGAAGCTTGTGTAAATCCTAGTTACCACGGGATATTAATCTCGTGGCAGAAACAAATAGAGACATAATTAGCGTAGCTGCTGTTCCAACCAAGCAACAATGATTTGTTCAATCCAAGCTAAAGAACAATAATGTGTGTTTGATCAGATATAACTGCAGTACAAGATTATGAGATGCATTATGTGAATGCTTGGCTAAAGAGATGTGTCTTTAATCTAGATTTAATCAGAGAGAGGGTGTCTGAACCTTGAACGTTATGAGGAAGGCTATTCCAGAGTTTGGGAGCCAAATGTGAAAAGGCTCTACCTGCTTTAGTGGACTTTGTTATCCTAGGTACTACCAAAAGTGCATAGTTTTGTGACCTTAGGGAGCAGGATGGATTGTAGCGTGGTAGAAGACTAGTTAGGTACGCAGGAGCTAAACCATTAAGGACCTTATAGGTAAGTAATAATATTTTGTAACTGATGCGGAACTTAATAGGTAGCCAGTGCAGAGACTGTAAAATTGGAGTAATATGATCATATTTTCTTGACCTGGTAAGGACTCTAGCCGCTGCATTTTGGACTACCTGTAGCTTGTTTATTGAAGATGCAGGACAACCAGCTAGCAGTGCATTACAATAGTCCAGTCTAGAGGCCATGAATGCATGAACTAGCTTTTCTGCATCAGAAACAGGTAACATGTTTCATAGCTTGGCAATGTTTCTAAGATGGAAGAATGCAGTTTTAGTAACATGGGAAATATGATTTTCAAAAGACAAGTTGCTGTCTAATATAACACCCAGATTTTTGACTGTAGAGGTAGTAACAGTACATCAGTCTAGTTGCAAATTATAATCCAAGAGATTCTGTGTACTGTTTTTTGGTCCAATAAGTAATATCTCTGTCTTATCTGAACTTAATAGGAGAAAATTATTGGTCATCCAATTTTTTACATTTTTAACACACTCTGTTAGCTTAGATAATTTAGAAGTTTCATCTGGTCTTGTTGAGATATATAGTTGAGTATCATCAGCATAACAATGGAAACTAATCCCGTATTTTCCAATAATATTACCAAGGGGCAACATGTATATTGAAAAGTTTGCTGGTCAGTCAAGCACACCAACACCATGGTCATTTAACCAAATTTTGGTGCTTTTGGCAGTGTGGGCAGGTGCAAAATCCTGCTGGAAAATGAAATCAGCATCTTTAAAAAGCTGGTCAGCAGAAGGAAGCATGAAGTGCTCCAAAATTTCTTGGTAAACGGGTGCAGTGACTTTGGTTTTCAAAAAACACAATGGACCAACACCAGCAGATGACATTGCACCCCAAATCATCACAGACTGTGGAAACTTAACACTGGACTTCAGGCAACTTGGGCTATGAACTTCTCCACCCTTCCTCCAGACTCTAGGACCTTGGTTTCCAAATGAAATACAAAACTTGCTCTCATCTGAAAAGAGGACTTTGGACCACTGGGCAACAGTCCAGTTCTTCTTCTCCTTAGCCCAGGTAATACGGCTCTGACGTTGTCTGTGGTTCAGGAGTGGCTTAACAAGAGGAATACGACAACTGTAGCCAAATTCCTTGACACGTCTGTGTGTGGTGGCTCTTGATGCCTTGACCCCAGCCTCAGTCCATTCCTTGTGAAGTTCACCCAAATTCTTGAATCAATTTTGCCTGACAATCCTCATAAGGATGCGGTTCTCTTGGTTGGTTGTGCATCTTTTTCTTCCACACTTTTTCCTTCCACTCAACTTTCTGTTAACATGCTTGGATACAGCACTCTGTGAACAGCCAGCTTCTTTGGCAATGAATGTTTGTGGCTTACCCTCCTTGTGAAGGGTGTCAATGATTGTCTTCTGGACAACTGTCAGATCAGCAGTCTTCCCCATGATTGTGTAGCCTAGTGAACCAAACTGAGAGACCATTTTGAAGGTTCAGGAAACCTTTGCAGGTGTTTTGAGTTGATTAGCTGATTGGCATGTCACCATATTCTAATTTGTTGAGATAGTGAATTGGTGGGTTTTTGTTAAATGTGAGCCAAAATCATCACAATTAAAAGAACCAAAGACTTAAACTACTTCAGTCTGTGTGCATTGAATTTATTTAATACACGATTTTCACAATTTGAGTTGAATTACTGAAATAAATTAACTTTTCCACGACATTCTAATTTATTGAGATGCACCTGTATGTCATGATCTATAGTGTCAAACGCAGCACTAAGATCAAGTAAAACTAGCAATGAGATGCAGCCTTGGTCTGACGCAAGAAGCAAGTCATTTGTAATTTTAACAAGTGCGGTTTCTGTGCAATGGTGGGGCCTGAAACCTGACTGAAATTCTTCATAGAGATCATTTTTTTGCAAAAAGGAGCACAACTGAGCAGACACAACTTTTTCTAAAATTTTAGACATAAACAGAAGATTAGAAATGATCTAGTTGTGTTTTTTTTAATAAGAGGCTTAATAACCGCCAGCTTGAATGATTTTGGGACGTGACCTAAAGATATCGATGAGTTAATAATATTGAGAAGCGGTTCTTCTGCTACAGGTAACAACTCTTTCAGTAATTTAGTGGGTACAGGATCTAATAGGCATTTTGTTGGTTTAGATGCAGTGATAAGTTTATTTAGCTCTTCCTTGTCCTATAGTTGTAAAGCACTGCAGTTTTTCTTTGGCTGTGATGAATGGAGCTGAAGTAGTAGACGCTACAGAATCTACATTTGTTATTGTATTTCTGATGTTATCTATCTTATTGGTGAAGAAATTCATAAAGTCATTACTATTAAATTGTGAGAGAATATTTAGATCGGGTGGTGTCTGTTTATTTGTTAATCTAGCCACTGTGCTAAATAAAAACCTTGGATTGTTTTGGTTATTTTCTATGAGTTTGCGGATATGCTCAGCCCTGGTAGCTTTTAAAGCCTGTCTATAGTTGGACATACTGTTTTTCCACGCAATTCTAAAAAGTTCCAAGTTAGTTTTTCTCCATTTGCGCTCAAGTTTACGAGTTTCTTTCTTGAGAGAATGGGTATTACTGTTGTACCATGGCGCAGTACGTTTTTCTCTAACCTTTTTCAATTTGATGGGCGCAACAGCTTCTAATGTATTAGAGAAGATAGTGCCCATGTTGCTAGTCATTTCATCTAGTCCATGTGTATTTATGGGTACACAGGACAGTTGAGATAAATCAGGCAGGTTATTTGTGAATCTATCTTTAGTGGTTGGAACAATAGTTCTGCCCGGGCGATAACGCGGAGACATATAGTTAATATCAGTAATACTCAGCATGCACGATACTAGGAAATGGTCAGTAACATCATCACTTTGAGGTACGATATCTATGTCAGGAAGATCAATTCCATGCGATATAATTAAATCTAGCGTATGATTAAAACAATGAGTGGGCCTGGTGACGTTTTGCTTGACTCCATAAGAATTTATTAGGTCAGTAAACGCAAGTCCTAACGCATCATTTGTATTATCAACATGAATGTTAAAATCTCCGACAATTAGCGCTTTATCAACAGTAACCAGTAGGTCTGAGAGGAAATCTGCAAATTCTTTTAAGAAATCTGTATTCGGCCCTGGCGGTCTATACACAGTAGCCAGAGCAAGAGATAGGAGAGATTTATTTTGCATATCTGACAGTGTAACATTAAGCAGAAGCAATTCAAATGAGTTAAACCTGTATCCTGTTTTCTGGGTAACATTGAGAATATCACTATATATTGTTGCAACACCGCCTCCACGGCCAGTCTGACGGGGCTCATGCTTATAACAGTAGCTTGGTGGAGTAGACTCATTTAGACCAATATAATCATTTGGTTTGAGCCAGGTTTCAGTCAAGCAGAGCACATCAGAACTATTATCTGTGATCATTTCATTTACAATAACTGCTTTGGGTGCAAGTGATCTAATGTTTAGGAGCCCAAGCTTTAAAAATTGCTTTTGTTTATTTGTTTTGCATTTTTCTGGTTTAATCACGATCAGATTATTTCTAGATCCTGCATTAAATTTATATTTTGGCTTCACTGTTTGGGGAACAGACACAGTCTTTATAGATTGGACAGCACAAGTATTTCTATCATTTAAGTGGGTAGAACAAAAGTCATCATAGCAGTTATTTGAGAATGGGCTTACTAGTCATATGGAGCGTAGAGTCCTGGAGATGTTGTCCGACAGGAGTTCTGCTCCGACTCTGCTGGGTTGCAGGCCATCAGCACGGAAAAGCCTAGGACGCTCCCAGAAATGATTCCAATTATTAACAAAGAGCAGTTTCTGTTCTTTACACCACGACAATAACCATTCGTTTAAAGCAAAAAGTCTACTGAACCTTTCGTGTCCTCGTCGATACGTGTGAAGCGGTCCTGACACGATGATCGTCGCCGCGGGTGATGCGCTGCGCACCGTCTCGATCAGGCTCCTGAAGACCGTCTTCAGTGTCTCCGTCTGGGCCTGCTTCTCCACCAGCTCGCAAATCTGCTTCTCCACGGCCTCCAGCTCCAGCTGCACCGAATGCAGCTCAAACGTGTCCTCGCCTGCACTCAAAGGTAGACACACATCCGCCATTAAAGCACGTAACAGTGAGTAAAACAATGGTAATATGTGTGAATAGAGTATTAGCAATGTAAGCGAGATTACATTGCAAGCAACCTTCCATGGTTGCCGCTAGTGGACTCTGGAAATTAAAATAAAACTAGTGATAACAAGACACTTTGATTGTTTTTGTTGTAGAATACGATAGGGGATATATTCAAACGTTATAGAAACTAAAATGATGGTGTGTAAAATAGATTTCAGGATTAGAAAATAGACGATAAAGAATTAACTTGATGGAGCTCAAACTCAAAACACGCAGCAGCAACAAACAGGAAGTCACACTGTTTTCTTTCTCATCTGCTCACGCAGATTCCTCAGGAATGAGTTGTGCTGCTCTTGCTCTTTCAACGCTATCCATGTCAGCCTAAGCTGCACAATAATATTCTTATCTAGCAGTTATGGACTAGATAGAGCAAATCTCTAAAACATTGTTGCACAAAAATGCTGAACCTCAGATGACACCCACAGTCGCATCTGTTTTGATCTGCCTGCCAATGTAATGTAATGCTGCCTTGTTTCTTAACATGAGCTCTGAGGTGCTACTTAGACAGTGCTTTAATGCATTGGGCACATGCGCTCTCAATGCTAAGGCTGTTCCAAAAGGTATCTTGCTTTGGTTAAATTCTAAGACAGCACTGCATGGATAAGGCAATTGAAAAATCTATCTGTGAAGCATACACACATACATACAAATAGAATTCATTCAATTTCAGTCAAATAAATGTAATTTTAACAAACTTCTTTAAATTTGCGTTTGACCACATTGTGCCAGTGGTAACATTTCCGCAAAATGTTCAATTGTATCTGAAACAGATGAACATAAATCTGGCAAAGTTTTATTACATTGGTTTATGAATCGCGGCAGTTCGGAAGTGAAATTTGAAATGTCTGGTGAGTGTTGCTAAAAGGTTAATGCTAACCATGTTTGAAAATAATATATCAAAATATAGAAAAATGGCCAAAATATATATTTGCTAAAATGTATTTATTTATTTCTTTATTATTTTTGAGACCTACACAAAACCCTACACTAAAACTAATCAATTTTGTTAACAAAAGCTAATGTGACACAAAAACACATTTGCTGAAGCAAAAATGCTGTTTTAGTATAATTTTACAAGCCTTTAACTCTTTTATCATGACTCATGTTTACTCAAGCTCTTCACACCACTAGTGCAGTGATGTACTGGGTGCGCTACTGAGCAAGTTTACAATGTCTAAAAAGCCACATGAATGAAGCTGGTTATGTGATGCAAACATCAAAATGCATTTGTTTTCAAATCATGTACTATGCCAACATATTTTGAGCTCATAACATAGTATTGTGTGAGTAACCATGCAAAAATAAATGAATTAATAATCTGCCCTCTGTAATCATAATTTATGTGAAAAGGAATCAAAATCATTGGTGTTTTAAAATCGTTGAATAAAAATTTCAGTTCGAATATTCTAGATAAATTGCTGTGCTCCTGATGAACAAACAAACATCTCCATTTTGACCACATTAATTGACAAGCATTTTGAGTCTGTCAGCACTCATTTTCCACATTTCATGCCATATGGACGGAGCGAGAGGATGAGAGAGGCTAATCCATTGAGTGGATGAAGGCTCTGTGCTTGGCAGGCCTTGAAAAGAATGGGAGGGATTGACAGAGCCTGTGTAGTCGGTCTATCTGGAGAGCTTCGCCTTTGAAATGCCTGAACACAAGACAAGACCCCCCTCAAGGCAGGATTTATTGACATCTGAATCTGTTGTCACCTACGCTTGAAAACTCCATCAGTCACTATGCTGTGGGGGCAAACAGTTTTAGCCTATCAAAACGCACCGCAAATACCAGTGAGTCATCGTAGCACACCAGTGTGTGAGGGCTTCTCAAAGTTATCTGCACAACAGAGGCTCCTCAGAAGAGACTGCTGGGGTTTAATACCCTCGTTCTGTTCAAAGATGCCCCATCGGGAGGATCGCACTCATTTTGGAGGTCGTCCTGTAAAACTGAACGTCTGGACGTCGTGAAAGGTCAAAGATGCACCGCTGTCTTGGTCATTCTACCGCTGTAAGAAATTCTCTTTTGCCTGAAAAAATCAAGCCTGTGTTAGGACTGTTTTTTGCATTGTGACATTATTTTCAATACATGTTTTAATGGCTTCCCACTCTTCTTTTTAAATATGATCCATGCCCTCGGTTCCTGTTTGTCCACAGGCCAAAACTAAATGAGGCTGCAGCTCTGACACAGACAGATGGCATTAAGGCGAAGGAAGTTTGTCAGTTTCACTTTAGATGTGTCATCTTCAAGAGTATTCATATATTATGGATTATATAACCAGCGACATTCGCAAGGTTTCGTCTATCCAAACTCCAGTTCGTATGAAAACAGTCAACATCTAAATGAAAGTGCAGACAGATATGTGAAAAATTGTAATATAATGCAGGAGATGTTAGTCTATAAGCAAAAAACGTGTGAAGAGAAAACCGAATGAAGCACAGTGCGCAGATACTATAACACACACCTCAGAAATCTGTTCTGGTTCATTTTTCTCCATAGATTTAACTTTCTTGCATCAATTCTTAAAATAACTTGGAACTAACACGCTTTGAGAATGTTCATAATTTCTTCAACTAAATTTTTGATTTACCAGGTATAATCTATCACAGCCAAAATGAAAAGAAAGAAACATTTTTTTGTGACATTACTTTTCATTCTCATTACTGTAATGCATTTGCATTTACATTTATTGTAATACAGTAAGTAGTGTAATGAGATTCTAATAATAATCTCCACTGAATAAAAAGATACAAAATGTGCTTAACTGTCACGCAAATAATTTGACAACGTAAAAACCTTTGTAATGTGATGTTTTGGTGAGGCTGACGCTGATATTTTCTTCGTCCACACTGCGCCCAGAGGAAGAGCCGGAGAGACATGTATCTGGCTCTGCTCTGATTTGCCTGAGCTGACCACGCTCAGCTGATGGCGCAGGGGGCCTGACGCAGAAAATTTGTGTCAGAGATGTCTCTGCAGCTCAGACTCCATTTGCCCGGCCTATCGCTTCCCATCAGCTCCTCCTCAATTGATGGCTGTCAGCGGTGTGCTGAGCCTGCACTTCCCTCGCCCGCCAACCGAGCCAAGGTTAGCGATCCTCACATCATCATAGCTGACCGCCAGCGGCTGCAGACGGCTGACAGAGATCTGTTTGTAAATATCACAGACAATGCCACTGCACGAACACACAATCCAGGGAATAATCGCTGCGTCCACAGAATGCATCAGCCCGCGTGACATTTAAAGCGCCCGAATTATGCTCATTCACAAGTTCATTGTTTTATTTTGGAGACTAATAGAATGATCTAACTGATTTAATGTTGAAAAACACTGTATTTGTCTCATACTGCAGAATGCTGCAGCTGTTTGAGTAAACCATCCTGTCTCTTTAAAGCCCGCCTTTCTGAAAGGCCCAGTCTGCTCTGATTGGTCAGAAATGTTGGATATGTAACGCTCCTCACCATAATTACGTTTTATGTCATCCAACATGTAAACAGTTCAGTATTGGAAGTTTGTACAATGTTTGTTTGTTTTTGCTGTGAAAATCAGCATCTTCTCAATATTGCAACATCACTTAGCCAACAGTTGTTTGAGGGTGAGGCAAAAGCAGCCAGTAGAGGGCATTATGTAAGAGTGGAACATGGTGACATATCACAGATATAATGACAGGACTACAAACGGGCCATTTCAGGCAACTTTGCTGATCGTTTACATGCACAAATGGCTATATTACACACTGAATCAAACAGGTGCCCTTTAAGGGGAATTTCAGTGGCAGATTAGGTTTGATTTGAGAGAAAACCAAACACTTATTGCATTTATCCTAACAGCTGCTGTCATAGATGTCAGTAAACCTAGTGCTGTTAACAGAGAATAGACCAGTCTAACATTTGCCTTCTGTTTGGGCCTGTAATTTAATAACTGAATTGTGTTTAGAGTTGCTGAAATGTTGCTGCACAGTCCTGAATAAATTTTCATTAGGAAAAAAAACAAAAACAAACAAAAAAAAAAACACATTAACCATTGAAGCTTGCACAGCATAAAAATTCTTAGTAGCAAATTCACAATTTTTATTTATTTGTTTATTTATTATTTGATTTATAATACTTAATGGCTTATAATACTTAATGAATAACTGCCGTCATTAACACAGTAAATATGTATTTAATTAGGAGTTCTAATTGTCATGAAGAACAATTTATTTTAACATGTAAAAGCACAATTTGGGCATAAATGTCATATGTCATAAGCAAAAATTGTCCTAAAACGAACCCATTTTCTTTATGCAGAATGTAATGTTTGAATTCATGAACCAGACATTTTCCTGTCAAATCCTCATTTTAATGCCTGATTCGTTCATTCATTCATTCGTTCATTCATTCATTCATTTTATGTTATAAAACAGATGGTTGTGCTCCTGGAACTGGAAGATGTCCAGCCACTCTAAAATATGCAGTACAGTAACAGGCATGATGTGAAACAGTGACTCATTACTGTTCAATGTTTACATTCATTGCAACGTTCTGTTACAGTATGTCAGAGATTATAAATCTTTTAGAGGAAGGATGGCATTTAATGAATAAAATAGTTGTAATGAAAATATTTTTTTCTCTCTAGTAATCATAGTAAGAAGGCACTCAAGACTGTGCTATATATTATGAATATAGTCACTGTGCTGCATTTCTGCTTCATAATTGTCCTCAGCAGTAATGATATTCACAATATAGCACTGCCTCTTATAGCTTAATAAAACACATGTAGTGTTAGAATTCTTAACAATAGTACAGACTAAGCACTAAAGAGGCTGGAGGTAATCGATGTGGTCACCGTGTGAAAGCTCATCTTGAGTTGCTTTTCTAGTTTGTGTTTGTAATAAAGTGAGGTTTTCATGTTACATTTCTTTCTTTACTGCTCGGAGGCGTTTGCTCCTCTGAATGTTCCTGTAGTTCTAACACATGCTTTACATGATGAATAAATCTCACAAATGTTGAAGTCTGAGGCTTTAACCCAGCGTTTCTCTGCACAGTTTTCAGCAGAGGTTTGCTGGAGGTCGTTCAGACTTCAGTGGGCGTCTGTGGCTCGGTGTCACAGAAAGCAGCAAACTTGGCACAAACCTCTGTGTACTTTGGAGTGGAATACTTTTATTTGGTTTTAAATGAATTGTTTTATTTTCATGGAATATTGCCAGAGCTGTCGTTAATGGGTGAATGCTAGGACAGATTCATGGGGCCTGCAGGTCCTGGGTCCCACAACACAACTGTGTAATCAACCTCTGACATATACAAGCAAAATATAACAACTTTTTAGGAAGTTATTATTTTATTTAGGGTTTGATCTTTACAGGAACCAAATAGATCTCTTTAAGACCTCTTTCGCTGATTAAACTGAACAAAACAAAAGAAAAAGAGACTTTGCACTGTTCTGATAGCTTTACTTTAAAGTGGACTCAAAGTTTTTTTCTATTGTGTTAGTATCTCAGTCCACATTACATTCACACTGTTGTTTTTTAGGAATAAAGTCAATCTGAATACTACTACAACTACTAATGATTTGTACTGCAGCAAGACCTTTAATCACTAAGCCATATTGTGATTTTAATTCATTATTTTGATGAATTGCACAGCCTTACAATTTAATTATTAACTTTTCATCAACTCAAACCCTCTTCACTTCCCTGAATAATCCCTCTGGGTTCTCGAACCGCTGTTTGGGAGACCAAATCTTCATCATTCACTCACCCCTTCATCATTCCAAACCTGTGAGTTTCTGTCCTCTGTTGAACACAAAAGAAGACATTTTGAAGAAAACTGTGAACCCAAGAACACTGGAGCCCACTGACTTCAATTGTACACTGAGACATTTCTCAAAATATCTCCTTTTTTGTTCCACAGAAGAAAGTCATACAGGGTTGGAAGGGTGAGTGAATGGCAGAATGTTCTCTATATAGGTGAAAGAGCATTTTAAAGTGGGATAAGAGAAAGTATTCAAACACAAAATATGACCAAGTGTGGTCCCATCAGCTGTGACCCGACATACTTCAGGACAAGTGCTTTGGAAAATGGATGGATGGGTCACAACTGATGACAGACACAAATGTGACCCTGGACCACAAAGCCAAGTGGTCCAGTCTTAAGTAGCACAGGTATATTTGTAGCAATAGCCAAAAATACATTGTCAAGTCAAGTCAAGTCACCTTTATTTATATAGCGCTTTTAACAATACAGATTGTGTCAAAGCACTTAACAGTATCAAATTGGAGGATAGAGTGTCAGTAATGTATAATAATAAGATTAAACACTCAATTTTCAGTTAAAGGCATTTCATTATTGAATTCAGAGATGTCATTGTCTAGCTCAGTTTAGTTTAAATAGTATCTATGAAATCAAATTGATGATAATCGTTAGAAATTAAGTGTCCCCAACTGAGCAAGCCAGAGGCGACAGCGGCAAGGAACCAAAACTCCCTCTGTGACAGAATGGAGAAAAAAACCTCGGGAGAAACCAGGCTCAGTCGGGGGCCAGTTCTCCTCTGGCCAAAATTGTATGGGTCAGAATTATCAATTTTTCTTGTATGCCAAGAAACATTAGGATATTAAGTAAAGATCATGTTCCATGAAGATATTTTGTAAATTTCCTACCGTAAATATATCAAAACTTAATTTTTGACTAGTAATATGCATTGCTAAGAACTTCATTTGGACAACTTTAAAGGTGATTTTCTCAATGTTTGATTTTTTTGCACCCTCAGATTCCAGATTTTCAAATAGTTGTATCTCAGCCAAATATTGTCCTAACAAACCATACCTCAAGGGAAAGCTTATTTATCTAGCTTTCAGATGATGTATAAATCTCAATTTCAAAAAATTGACCCTTATGACTGGTTTTGTGCTCCAGGGTCACATATTTCAGATCGACACCAGCGCTCAATGTCATTGTCATTCAAATGGCTTTAAGAGATGGCTGTCAGAGATTGTTTTGATCTGTCAGCACTGTGGATTTCTCTCAGATAGATGTCATCTTGAGCTGCTGTCCTGCTGACTGACACGCTGACGCTCTGGGACCTGAACTCGGTTAGTCTTCATGTTAACCGCTAACTCTCTGAAGCGGTTTCCAGCCTCTATCGTCTGCTGTGGCCGAATCGCTGTGGAATATCACTCCACGTGGCTGGCGAGTCTGCAGCGATGCATGTGTGTGGTGGGTGGATGTACAGGAAAGTGTTGCTTGTTACTGTGATTTCCTCTGCGGTAATACAGCGGTGAGTCAGGACGAGAAACATCACAGTGTGTCTCTCTAAAATCTGCCTTCTGTTTGGACAAATGTCCTCTTTTCCGCACAGATCCGTGCAGCCACAGTACTGGCATCTTTCACATCCTTTGTTTCATAACATCACTTTCAAATGAATAACAGGATCAAATCCAAGATGTAGGTTGTCCTCACTAAATATAGTCTTGCATTGGCAGGACAGTTATTGAGAGGAGAAAACAAGATTTCCTAGATCAGGCTGAACCATAAATAAGTTTCTCGATTATTTCTGTGAGCAGTGCCTAAAATATATCCTGAACACGTCTGTGGAAACAATGACACCATGTAAGTGATCTGATTATTTTGAAATGCTGAAAAGATTGTGATCTGCCGCTGTGGAGACAGTGTGGGCGTTGCTAGGGTGTTGTGAGATGGTTGCTAGGGTGTTTGGCGGCTGTGTGGTTGACAGGATGTTCTGAGCGCTCTGGCTGAGGAACCCTGAGTCTCTGTGATGCTCTGTGTCATTCTCACTCCAGAGGACGGCCGCAAGAGTATTTCACATTTGTATGTCATGCCACTACAGTCTCTGGGCATGTAATCGAGCTTCAAATCGTGACTGCTAAGGACACTGCTGATGTCAAGACTGAATATGAACATGTAGTGAAATTTAGGATATAATTTCTGCTAAGTAATTGTTACTTTCATCAGTTTGCACAAAATAAGCAATATGTTGTAATAGATACATGTGATTGACCGAACACAAATTATATTTCTGTATATATTCTGTATGTAATTATGCAGGAAATATTGAACATGAGTGTACTGTATATATGGGATTATTAGCAGAAACTGATTCAGTATACAACAAATACTGTAATACGAGCCTAACACTAAAATTCATGGTCATGATGGTCATCTTGCTTGAAAATAATGTGCAAATATCTTCAAGGCCATACGCAACAGCCAGTGTTATTTCTCTGGATAAATTATGAAGCGGATCTACTTTCTGATGTCTTTACTCTTCTGATTGTATGCTGTTGAATCATGTGCATTAAGTTACTGTACAAAAAAGGAAAAGAAAGCAACAACAACTACTACTACTATTAACTTGCTATTAACTATGACTTTTGCATCAATAAACTCCTAATTTAGTTAGTAAGGTAGTAGTTAAGTTTAAGTATGAAGTGGATAAGGGTCATGCAAAAAAGGACATTAATAAGTGCTTTATGAGTACTCATAAACAGCCAATATGCTAGTAATATGCATGATAATAAGCAGTTGTTAATAGTGAGAACTGGTCCCTAAACTGAAGTGTTACCGTTTTATTTTGGTGTTAAATTACGGTGGGACCTTTAGACAGACTGATTAGTTGACAACAGGTTTATAAACGCTTCTCATTACAAATCTTACAAAATGTTGAAAACTTATATCCACAAAAATGTTGCAAATTATGTGAATGTGGAAATAGAGCACTTCTGATTGACAGTGCCTTCCTAAACGTGTGTGATGAGCAGCAGAGATGGAGTTCATCTGCAGCAGCATTTACTGCAAACCAAACCACTGTCATATTGCCATTTCAAGTTTATTTTGATTAATTGTACAGTATATATTTATTTTAAATTTACATTTTTAGAATTCAGAGAATTATTGTCTTTTCGTCAACTCATGAACCCCCTGCAGCTCCCTCATGAACCCCTAGGTGTTCTCGAACCCCTGTTTGTGTGTTTGTGCAGAAGTTATAGACATGAGGGATGAAAACCATGAGACACTTCTCAGCTTTGAGTGAACTGTTCCTTAAAGGTCTTAATCACTCAAGACTGTCCCCCTCTGTGAAGATCAATCTGATCGTTTAGTAGGATTCTGCTTCTTCAGCCGTCAGTTACTGAATGTGTGTGGGATTTGCATATGGAGACAATGAAAAAACTAGGTCTGTTCCTTACATAAACCAATCGCTTGGCCTGAGAAGACTTGGATTGTTTAGTCATTTTTGGAATACAGTCATTGTACTTAGGAAATCTGTTTTAAAAATCACATGAAGTGTTGGTTAAGCAAATGCAGGCCACATATATTCCTGAAATGACACAATCCAAGAAATATGTTCTATGTTTTAATGAGAGTGTTTCTATTGTCATCATAGATGAGAATAAATTCTGCATATCAGAATGTGTGAGTGTAAAATGTGTGTTTGTAGTTAAAAAGGTTTAAAAACTTGTGGCTATATAATAGGCCATTATAGAGACAGGCTCCCTGGAGTGAGTTTGAGTTAAGTGCACTCCTCAAGGTCATATGTGTTGTAGAGCATGTCTGACTACTGCAAAGCTTCAGTCGCTGGCTCATGGCCATCTCTAACAGCATCCTCTGAGCCAGCAATCTACATCTTTATCTCAAACATCAGCACTGCCTTTCCCATGATTACACACAGCCTTTTACAGTCGCCTTAACTGTATCTGTGCCAGCGCCATATCTCTGGCTGAATGAAAGGGTCAAATA